>JAUCNO010000873.1:2387693-2450713 GCA_032353835.1 Enteromius viviparus | reverse complement strand
TGGCACTTCAGTTCATAGAATGAGTAAAGGCAGGTGAGCGAATACTTTTGGTAATATAGTGTATATATATATATATATATATATATATATATATAATATATAAAATAGTGTTTTAATACATACATAATAAATAAACACAGAGAGAGAAACATTCAATGAAATATATTTTCTGTCCTCACATATAAAACATACGCAACAAAGTTGTTTTAACTTCTATAATACCAGTTTGTGTGTGCAAACAGTGCACTTCTGATCTCTAGAAAAACAATCAGCAGATGCAATATTTCAAGGGTGAGATGAGTAACGTCTCTAATTGGACACAGAGAGTATTGCGCTCGCCACCGAGGATAAAGGAGCTTATTGCCACAGCAACCAGGATGAAAGATTCTTGATAGTGCTTAGCAAGTCAATTGCTCTGTTTCTGATTTTTCTCACTTCAAACAAAGAGAACACAACAAAAAAACTCAATCAAGATGAGGACTTATGTAACGAGCTCTTTGAAACTGTCAGGACCCGTGTTTATGAGGTTTTAATCAAGAAAAGAAAGCCTGCTTTAGTACACTTAAGAAAAGAACAAGTCATCACAGTATGCTTAAAAGGCAAAGACAGACACATTTTTGACACTCGATCTCTAAATATGTGGTCACTTTGATTGGCGAATATGTGAGTCGACATCATTCAGAGGTCAGCCAAGATAACCAATGGACTTACGGTCACAGTAGATTATTATAAATGATACCACAGCATTGATTCTCATTGGTTGACAGACTTTTAACTATGTCTATGAAGTGCTTTGTTTAATGCATAAACTGCACATCACATCACCACAATAATTTACAAACATACATACTGGTGCATCTCTATAGATGCGGGCTTTGCAATTATTTTCCATACTTTAATGATCTGCCATCATTTATTCTTTTACGTATTATTGGCATTACAAGCTGGTTAATACACTTAGAACGTGAATGAAGTTACACTGTAAAAAAAAAATCCTGGAATGTGACCGTACAAAATACAGTAACAACGTTAAATTTACAGTTAAATACCGTAATTTCATTAACTGATATACTGTTAATATGCCAGCCTATTAAAGTACTGAAATCGGTTTTGTATCTTTGATATACACTGATAAGCACCAAATGCAGGTGGTGATGAGAAAGTCACATGATGAACCAAAGCCCATCACAAGCAGTTCATATATAGAATGTGCTCAGTGACATTCACACAAACATTAAACACCAATATATGCAATAAATATGCAATATACATTCATTTAACAACATTACATGTAACACACAACCCTTATAAACATAGCTCACAAGAAAAAAGTAAGAAGAAACGGTCAAATTCAAACAGAATTTGAAATGCAATGAAGGGAATTCTGGGTATGTCAGTTAATGTTTTTCCCAGTAAAATTTACAGGAATTTACTGTTAACCACTTAACAGCATTTTTACAGATTTTTACTATTAAAACCAGCCATTTTTACAGTGTGTTGTCCAATACTGATTGATGTAGAAACTGTGCAAACACGTAGCACTTCAAGTAGTGCACCTGTAAAATGGGCCTCATTGTTTCCGAACATTAAACTACAGCGCTAAGCAAAACGTCTCCTTATCTGAAAAATGGTTTTGCAGAATTGGCAGTCCTCAGAAGCCCCCTCCCTGAGCCGTAGAGCCGTGGTTCTTTATAATTACTCTTTAATGGGATGGGTTTCCTGCTCTGCTCATGATAAAAGCAAAGTCTGCTTTTGTCAGATCTTAAACTGGACCTTAGGGACTAAAATCTGCACGTTCACCAGCCAGCTGAAGTCTGACACTAATTCTTACTTTTTTCAAAATCAACAGCCCAGATGCAAACTAGATGAGTTCTTAAAGAGGTTCATGGTTCTTAATGAAAAAATATAGGTTTCTAAAGAGGTTTCAAAGGGATGCCATAGAAGAATCCATTTTGGCTCCCCAAAGAACCTTTCGGTGAACAGTTCTTAAACAATAATAATAATTCTTAGAGGGTTTCTGCAAGGTTTTATGAAGGTAAATTTAAGACGTTTAAGTAAATAAAACGTAAGGAATAAATTAAAGGATACAATACATTATTTAAATGTAAATATCTACGTTTGAGTTGCATACTTTTTTTTTATTTTACAAAAACAAATAGCTTATTTATTGTATAAACCCAAACACCACAATATGGAAATAACTTTCACTTGTACCTTCTAATCTCACTGCAAAAAAAAGTTTCCCCAAGTAACTTTTTTTTTCCAGTGCAAATGTCTAAAAGATTCTTAAATCAAGATTTACTGGAGAAACAAAACACCACAAGAAGCTCTGTTCTCTGAGAATTGTATCAAAATGAAGTGAGTTGAACAAATATCTGCCAAAAGGTTTTCATAGCCCTAATATTTGTACTTGTTTAATGTATAATCTAAGTTTTATTCAGTTTAGTTTCACAATTCATATCTTAATTTTTTTGTATCCTTACTTTTTTTTTTATAGATTTGTTTTTATTAACATAATTACTTACAAGATGTAAACATAGTGTATAAAGGATCTACAGTTTGTTATATTACTTACATACTAAGTACAAAGAATTAACATTTTCAAATCTTGAATATTTTTTCGGGTGTGCGGTAAGATACAAGCTCATTAATCCAATGTTTTATTAGTGGTGAATTTTCAGATTTCCAATTGATTTTTGTATCCTTACTTAAGGATGTTCAGATTTTTGAATTGGAAAACAAGACAAACATGTCAAACATGGGAAGTGTTTACCAGAGCATTTCTAGCTGGTTCGGAAAGTAATAACCTGGTATGCTTGTGTGTTGCAGAACGTGCCTGGCTCTAGAAATCCTTTCAAATGTATAACATGTTTCTCAATCCTTTCACTGACATTAACGCTTGGCCATTGACTCGGTCTCAGTGGCATGTCCCCATCTGACCACAGCGCTAGCAGGTGTGCGAGTCACCTCTAACCGCCCTGAGAAGATGGAGGTGGTGACAGTCTCTGGGCAGAACTTTGCTTTCGGTTTTTGTAACATGTAATATAACACTGGTTTCAAACAAACCATGCCAAATTCAGTTGTATTATTATCATGTAAACCAGGACTGAAATCACTCCAGCGTCTGATGTCATTATGTCATGATTATCGAAGTCAGATTTGACTGAAAAGAAAACATGAGAATCCTTTTGGCTCAGTTTGGGCCTCTTGGTTCTCAGTCTGTCAAAGCTTCACCGTTGACCCTGTCTTGTTCTGGTCTCTCTATAGCCACTAATCCAACAAGTGTTTGTAGAAAGAGTCACTGCATGAGGGTCCAGCACAGGGGCTGAAACTCTAGCCGGGAGGGTCAGTGTGTCTCTGTCCAGCTCTGAGGCTGCAGACATGCAGGAACGGCTGGAATACCTTGAGAATGACTGACATACAGCAGCTGAGAGCGGTACTCAGCACATCCAGTCCCTGCTGCCTTCAAACGCATGCCAAACTGAAGGGTGCACAACAACTACGCCAAATATAATTGCATAATATTCTCATTGTCAGTCAGTTTAATATGGAAGGCCGTTTTAAACAAAAGTAACTTTTTATCTCATATTACAATATCTCTCATTTTCATTCTTACTGAATATCCCATAATTGTAACTTTATACATCCAACAATGATTTTATACCTAATTATTGGCTTTACATCTCACAAAGTGACTTTAAATATCATTTAAAATCTAATTTGATGCCAGACACTATAAAGTAAGAATCAACAAAAAGTACCATTATAACAATTGCAGCTTGATAATTTATTAAAGAAACAGAAGTATCTATAAACTGTTCTTTTGTATCTGAAGCTGTATATATAAAAAGCTAAACAAACACAAAAGACAAAACACAAAAATAATAAAACTAAAAAATTCCACAAAAAAAACATAATTAAAATAATAAACAAAAAGTAAAAACAATGAAACCAAAAAATCCCAAAATTATTACTAAAACTTTTTTTAATATTTTTTCTATTTTATTTTTTATTATTACTACTTTTATTATTACTAAAAAAATGAATATAATGAGACAAAATAAAAAGGAAAACAACTAAAATTAAAAGCAAAAACAAAACAAAAATTACATAACACAAACAAAACAAAATAACAAAACAACAGACAAAAAAAAAAAGAAAAAAAGGAAAAAACTATAAAACTAAACAAAAAAACAAAACTAGTTTTCAGCTACATAGAAACTGTAAGTAAATACAGAAGGCAAACTATGCCTTTAAGCAGTGTATTGAATAAAGCGCTATAAACATATACATGCAAGATCTCATCTAGAAACTAATTTAGCTGACTGAACATTTCATTTGCATGATACGGCTGAATTTGCACATTAATCAAGTCTTCTTTTCAAGCCCCTGACAACAGTGACACAGCCCACCTGACATGCATCTAATCAGTGTATTTACTCTGCAGCCCGTCATATCCCGTATCTCGCCTTAACTGTTACACTGCCCTTTAATCTGCCACTAATGAAGCACAAACTGTCAGTGTGGCTATTGACTGGAAGTGGGCTTGATTTATTCACCCAGAGCTGCCCGTGGGCATAATGACTCAGCACAGATCTTCCGGGTTGATACGGGGTGACCTGAGGATCCTTCTAGCACACTGAGAGCAAGGTCTCATGTGACCCAATCGCTGCAGCTGTCACAGACAGACTAGGTGAAGAGGTTCAGCTGGAGTGAGTTTGTAGTGTTTTGAAGCGGTACAAACAGGGTGGTCTAGGGTTACAAAGAAGAGGAGCCAAATCGGGACCCGTGTGTATGTGAGATATGCATGTATATGTTGGGGGATATAACTCGCATGTATGGATTTTTTTTATTTCCAATTCTGGTGTTGTTTTTTTAAGATATCTCTCAAGTGGGTTGGCCTAGACAGGATTTTTTTTTATTTGCAATTAATATTTTAGTTAAAACAATTCTGTTCCAAAAATAATTAAATTTTTATAAATTAAAAAAAATGTATTGCATAAATAAGCAAAAAACTGATGCACTTAATTAATTAATTGAACACAAACATCAAATATATATTTACGTTCCAAGAGCATTAAGTATGTGTGAGTACATGTAAGTGGTGTGGCAGCATTTCACACAAAATCAGGCCAAAACAAGGTTCATTTGGAGTAAAAGCTAAAGCAGGATAGGTTTTAATTTCATGTTTAACAACGTAAAGCTTTAAAGCAATCTATTGCATAAAGTGCTATAAATACACAATGCAAAATGTAAAAATCCCTGGGAGCCCTCCTGATAGGACTCTAAATGTCAAGCAAAAACCTTTTCAGTGCACAAAAATCAAGGGATTTTATTTCACCATAGATTTCAGAATTCAGAAAAATCAATTAATGAGAATTTGTGACCATTTTTAAGAGCTGCACAAGTAAAATGAACACCATTTGAGTGGGCTTGGACAATGTTTATTGTAACTTTTTAAACCATAAAATGCCATGATTTACAGGTTAAACATGTTCACAAAATCTAAATATTTCAGCCATGAAAAGGGATAAGTTAAACAAATGATATATTATATTATTTTAAAACATGAATATTGCTGTCTTTGTTTTTGTAGATTTTTAGAAGGCACATTTCACATTTACAACAGTGTTTGCAGCCTAAAAACATAAGTCAATATCTGCATTGATATGAACATAAACAGCAGAAAGGCTTATTGAAAATGCAGACATTCTCTTCCACAAGGCGGTGCTTTATAGGAAAGACAGAATGAAAACACTTCTGAGGACAGCCCATTCCCTTCGGAGATACATCCATGGCATGTTTTTACTTTGAATTGTGCAGTGCTAATATTTATTAATTCAATGCGATCATTGCCTTCTTTCTGTCCCCAACTCTAAAACTTCTTAAAAATTCTAAATTAGACATTTCAAACAGCATTTAACGTATTTTAAACTTTTTTAGAGCCTTAAATTTGATACACCTAAATTAAAGAGTTAAGGACTCACAGGAAACGGTGATATATTTTGGTAGCCTGAATGGAAAACACAATAGCCCTGGGACAATCGGGCTAGCGATTTTGCGTGCACTGTTCAGAATTGGTGCAAACATATGCACATCTCTATAATCAGATGCTTTCTTGAATGCTATTTTATGAAATTCTTTATTTTGTTATTGAGAAAACATGCAGCACATATTTACAGTTAGTTTTTTATATCTTTCTACCTCTGATTGAAGAATGAACATTTACTTTGCCTCTGCAGTGAAAGCTTACTAAACTCAAGTGGCATAGTTGAACTTGTGAACTTGCCAATAAATCTCAGTGATTGTGTCTAAGCCATCACAGTCACCCCCGCCGCTGACTTTCATTGTGTTAAAAGCAGCAGTCATATTCCTGTGGGACGTACAAATAACTTCCTCAATGCATTAATCAAATGTGACACACATTCTGCCAAGAACAATCATGTGCTGAGGTCACAGTCGTGCCAGCACCTCTGATAAGGTTTCCACAAGAGCCAGCCACAATATGAAGAACTGCACAGGACTTATAACCGTTCCCTTCCAAAATAATGAAAATGAGAACATAAGAACTCTCAGACGTGAGAAATTCATCCAGGTCTGTTGAACTGCTCTTACCTTGCACAAAAACAGATTACATTGACCCTTTTTATCGTTTGGGACCGACCAAAAAACAACCCCACTTTTACTTTCTTCATCATGACAGGGAGCCTTCCCAAATCTCGTCCCGATCTGAAGTCTTATATGACCCCCCACCTCCCTCTCACTGGATGGATCTGGCCTTCTTCACAACTGACTAAATATTTTGCGTCCGTGCCAGTGTCGTCCTCTTTTCCAGACAATGCTGGCTTCAGCCAATCACACAACAATTAATTCTGTTTGGATAGCCTGAAACACAAATATCTCTGCTGATACAGATTTTCTTACCGTGAGAGAACCAATGTTACGTAAAGCAGTTTCTGTATAAGGACCACTGCATTTATCAAGCACTATACAGTGGGAAATGATTCCCGCTATCAAGTATCCTACTAACAAACTAGAGATGCACTGATTGACCGGCTAGTGATCGGAATCGGCCGGTTTTTTGTATGACCGGCCCAGATCGGTGACAAGCTTCTTTTGCTTGCTATCATTTTTAATAATAATCCCATTCTCGCGTGAGTTTCCGTGTCATTTCTCGCATCGCGTGTGTTTGGTAGTGAGACAAAGTTGTCGGCGATACTTCCTATTGTAAAGTCATGAAGTGTGAAACTTTCTTTCGCCGATCTATCATGCCGTGTGAACACAGCAGCGACTGAATGATACGCCAGATCACGCAATATGAAAAGATATGTGACCTGACTACTTTGAAAATCATGCAGTCTGAACTCTGCACAAAGCTAGCTCACTGAGTCCAAGCCAAAGCTCGTCAGTGTAGAAATGCTTCTCTTTGTCAAGACAAACTTGCCTTTAATGTTCAAATAATAGTATTTAGTACTATCATTCTTATTTCTACCCGTTTTAAGAGAGTGCACTCTTTGTTTTTAAAGTTATTTTTGTGAGACAGTCGTGTAGAGGTTTTTTGTTCGTATAACTATACTAGTGTTTGGTATATTATAATGAGCTTTATTTTTTGTTTTAATTATTTTGTTTTGAGAAGATCCTGTAACGTTTAATAATTTGATTATAATTTAAATGAATATCAAATGCTTTCATTACAGTTCTTTAAAAAAAAAAAATCGGAATCGGCAGGTCACACCTACTGTAAAATCAGAATCGGCCAAGAAAATTGCAATCGGTGCATCTCTAACCTATACGTCATCAGACCTACAGCAATCCATACAGCTAACTGATGACAAATATGATGCAGAGAAACAGCTCCACAAATGCAGATTTGCTCTAAAAAAACGCCCCTGTATGTCTCATATCTATAGTGATATCACAAAGCAAAAAAAGTGCTGATTTAGTCATGAAGAGTACAGGTGCAATGATGATTAACAGTTCAATAAATATGTACTTAACATTGCGTTATATTTAAAAAAAAAATAAAATAAAATAAAAAATATTGTACACTATTGCTCTATTTCGTTCATGAAAATATTGCCTATAAGGCCATTGCAAAACTGATGTGCGTCTGTGAGCAATAGCAGTGTTTCGAATCCTCATTTTAAAAAACAAAAACAAAAAAAACAATGATTAAAAGGCCCATTCATAAAGAGAGCCATTGACCTAACTCCTGAATGAATCAGATCTTTAAACAAATCAAATGAATGAATGACTCAAAGCTATTTATCGCTTTTAGTTCATTCTTTATAGTTTAATTTAATTTAGGCTACAAAAAATAAAAATAGATTAAAGTGATTGGGTAATCATTTACTCACCCTTATTTCAAACCTGAACGACTTGCGCAACATAAAAGAAGGTATTTTGCAGACTGTTGGTAACAAAGTAGTTTTAGTTACCAGTAATATTCCTTGAAAACACAAACAAACTAACAAAAAAATACTAAGATGCTTCTCAATTTATCTTCTTTTATGTTTCAAAGTCTACATTGTAGCCTAAATGTTTGTTTAATAAAATGTATGCTGAATCAAATGAAATGCTCCTTTCTAAAGCTACTATTTATAAAGTGCACTTAATACTTTCTCATTTTAAAGGGGTCATATGATGGGATTTCAAGTTTCCCTTTCTCTTTGTGGTGTTTTAAGCTATTAGTGCATAGACAGTCCATGGATAAGATCAAAGACTAAAGTCTCAAATCTAAAGAACCTAAACAGCAACAGCCACCCTTCCTTCTCCTCATCTGAGACTTCAGAGGCAGTGCTTGTAACGTTTGTAGCGTCTTCCTCTGACACTTTTAAATGCCTTTACACTGCCAATATGTGCGCTGCATTAGTGCGTGCCTATAAGTAATCATATACCGTCATTGCTCTGTATTATTATTTCAGTCTTTTTGGTAATTTAGAATTATTGTAAATTCAGCTGCCGAACATTCGATGCATCCCTAATTGAATGAGGAGAGGGTGCGGCTTGTTTTCTCTACTGGGAATTGATTGGATGTAAGAAAACTGACAGTTGGAGGGGCGTGGTTAAGGATGTTATGCTCATGCCCAAGCCTTCATTAGAAAAAGCCCATTATTTTAATAGGGGAGGAGCATTTTCTGATTTGGATTAAAGATTAGCGATTGTGAATTGTTCACCACAAAAACAGCGAAGTGAGCTACCATATATAAATATAGGTTTGATTTCATACAAGCTTTAATGAAAAGTCTATAACATACTTCTCATTAGTAGTGCAAAACACACATCAACTTCATTTTCATCAAGCCACTACTCCACGTTGCTTTATATGATAATGAGCTCTGCTGACCCCGCCCCTCTCTCCCGTGGAGTAAAGGCAGACCACAGATGTGTGTAGATTCCCTATTCGACTGCTCCAGATATGGTGACACTTCATGCATCTCGGAGCAGTCAACTTTAAGTCATTTATCACAATCGATTAATATTCATAGCATTTAAATACATTTTTTTTTGTGTCATACCTTGTTAAGTAGGCTTTTTAAAAAAGAAAATCAAAATTATATTATCTGCAAGTACAGTTTTAATAGTAATGCACCAATTTGCGATTTGAATGGTTTAGAGTCGGAGCGGTTTAAATGCAGGCCTGTAGTTTTGAAGAATACATGTTAAAACAGCTTGCCATACTCAAGACGCGTTTTCAGAACTATAACTACACCAGCGTTACTTTTCAGGTGACAATGTCATGTCAACAGCACTCAGGGAGCGAGTGGCTGAAAAACAGCGAGACAATGACCACAGACGTCCATCTGACGCCGGTGCACAGAGACAGAAATAGAAATTACAAAATAGCCAGAACGCCCCCTAACAGGTTACAGGCATAACTGGAACTATTCTGATAACGCCTAGAAACTAATAAGGAGAAGCGACATAAAGTGAGAACAGTATCTTTCAATCGAGATGGCATTGAGATCTAGATCATCTACTATCACAGGATGGGTCACAAAACCCAGTGATCCGCCTACACAGAAAGCCATATCGGGCACCATAGGCGCGTTCCGACACGCAGAACGCGGTGCTGTCTATCTAGGGAGCTCGCTAGGTTTCGAGACTAGGCGGCGTGTGGAAGTGTTATACAGATAATTGCTGATGCAGTTCACGGACTCACACGTACTTTGGCCCTGCTGCGAAACAGCAACGCCGAGACCTAAACGGAGCTTGATCTGGTACCTTTAAAACGCGTATTCCTGTTCCCGCTCGGGCTGAGATCAGCGGCGCTCCGCTGCCCGCCTGGCCATCCTCCACATCGGCTGCATTTCTCCGCTCCGTGTCGGCGCTCTGGAGCGACCGCGCTGTGCTTTTCTCGTCCTTCATTTCGCCTACATTTGACGTCTTTCAGCACAGATATCCAGATGCAAGATACCAATCGGCGACAGATAAATTCCAGTACAAAAGGCGGTAGAAAAAGCCCATCCTGATTTGATGAGACGCCATAGTGGGACTGAAGCGCACGGCTGTCAAATAAACCCAATCAATAAACATAAGGGGCGGCGCTAATTATTATTCATAGAGAACCGCCCATTCCTGCACTTCCGCTGCTAAATTATTCATGAGAATACTTAAACCGTGGGTCAGCTGTTCAAGATTTGGCCATGGGATTAGATGAAATCTTGAAAAGGGTTTATTTCAATAGAGAAAAAAAAAGAATTTTTAATTCGGATTAATCGCCAAATCCAGTCTTGGCCATCTGGATTCAAGCCTAAGTTTGTGTTCAAAGTATAGCCTAATAAACTTGTGATCCCAGAAAAAAATCTGGATTACTCTGATGCCAGCCGCAGGGTGGATTTCAGGAACAAATATGTAATAAAACTTTAAAACTGGCCTAAAAACTGCAACATTTGTAACCAACAAATATAATTTTTATTAGCACAATCATCAGAGATACAAAACATTGGGACTAGTCACTTTTGTTTATCACACAATTTAACACATTGAACATTTATTCTCCAGAGGAGGAAAAATATCTATTTTCCTTTTAGTTAATCAATATCCATTTTGTTCCCATTGTAAGGGTTTCTGATGAATGACACTCCCTCCATCGGTCTGTACTGTTAAAAGATCATCATGTCTGTAAATCTAGAGATTTGGAGTCATTCGCTCTTATCAAGCAGCACTGACCTCTGTCACCCAAACTGCTCTTCTTGTGCAATGTGTTTTGAAGCAGTTAAACTTTAAACTGAACATACATTTTGCAGCACGCTATAAATCACAGGCATATTTAGATAAATCTGATGTATTAGCAAGTGTAAAGCATAAAGTCTGTGACTATAAACATGTCAAGGCCACTCATTAGGAAGATGAGGAAGAAATGAGGACTTAAAAATAACAATAGCCATTTTCTCAGCTGTAAACGCTTATATATTCAGAAATCTACTTTTGTTACATTAAAACTATTAAAATTGTCTTGGAAACAATTCAATCTTTTAATATGAAGAAAAGCCCTGTAAGACACAATTACTGTTGATTTGGTCTGGTTTTTTTTTGTAGAATAATTTTCACCACCACTAGCAATTTTCACACTAAATTTGATCAAATTTTAAAGCTTTAGGTGACATGACACACAATGTTATACCCACGTTGGACATTGCAACAATCTTAAAAATAAAAGTTCCTTTTGGCATCGTTTTAATGAGAAATCTGTAAACGCCATGAAACCTCTCCAATGGAAATTTATAGATTCTTTATAGTTCTCACTATATTTAAAAGAGGAAAAACAAGCTGATTTTGACAGATATGACACTGGAGTGTCATACGGAGAGAAAAGTAACAATAGGATAAGAATAGTTTCAGACATAGGCTTCCACCCCATATTATTGCAGTTTAAAAAATTAACACAAGAGGGTGACAGTAGACTACAGTGTCCTCTGAAATAAAACTCTAACAGTATTTCTCAGATTCTGTTCACTAATGAATAAAGAAAACCAAAACACAACGTCAAGTTTGACTGTTTTATTATTTCATTTGATCATTTTCTCCAACCCAAAGACGATAATACACAGCATAAGTCTAAAATATCCCATATCATTTTCATCCATCATGAACTCAGTCCAATAATCGTTCCTCGAGGACATTTGACTGCGATTCAGTTCAGCATGTCAGACTCAATGGGGTCGTCCTCCCCTCCTGCACAAGTTCAGATGTGTTGAGTAGCAAGTGTAAAATATCTGAGAAGGGGGCACATGTATAGATACACTCAAAAAAACAACCGATACCTTTACAGATTACAAAGGGATTCTGATGGAGAAGGCAATCGTCCAAGCATGTGATACAAAGTCCACCTGGTCAAGCAGTTACACCCAACCCAAACTTCCCCCCCGCCCAGCCGAAAAAAAAGCTGATTCTTAATGAAGACTAATTGAAGAACCAACAGTATATTTCCAAATGTACAAAGGTCTGTGCATGTATCGCAAGATATAGTGAATAGTGGTGACTTGAGCTTTCCAACGCAGCTTGCATTGTTTCAGGATGTTTACATAAAGAGTAGAAACGACATTATTTACATTGCTTTTTTCACATGCGGCTGAAAAAAATTAAATCATTGGTGTTGGGAAACCTGCTGAGAGACTCAGCAAGTTCACAGATGGTCGTTTTCACCCTCTTCAACGTGCAAAGGTCTTAGCGTAAAAAGCAGACGATTGCGGTTTTGAAACGGATCTCACGCAGAGAGTTAATATTGTTACGCACCCCTTCAAGAGACCATGTTCTCACACCACAGCGCTTTATATGAAGTGCCTCAACTCCAATTGCTTCAAAAAATAAAAAAGTTTGAGAAGCTGCACGGAAATATCAGCACAGCTGGTTTATGGGAAAACTAACTATAAACTTTGGTTTTTAAGCTTTCCGCAATGTTGCTATACAGTGGTCTGGACATACACTCTTAAAAACTCTTTTGGTTCCACAAAGAACCATTCAGTCTCTTTCTAACCTTTTTATAACCTAAAGAACCTTTTTTCACCGCTTTTGTCAAACAAATCTTCTTAAAATGCTCTTTGAAACCATTTAGAGACAAATAAGGTCCTATGATGGCATCGTGAATCACCTTTACTTTTTAAGAGTGTAGTTCATGTAAGACCTTTTCTGTGGAACACAAATGATGTTGAAACCTAACGTCTCCATGTATAGTCTCCATTTGGATAGTGGACAAAATATATTCCTTCGTGTTCCATAGAATAAAGTAATTTAAATAAGTTTGTAGTGACATTAAGGAAATAAAAATGCCATTTTTAATAATTGGGGGGTCAATTATCCCTTTAATTTGCAATGTAGGAGTACACGGGGTGCAGACCATTAAATAGACAGGAGAAACTATATTCATGTCCATAAGCAGCGTTTCATTTCTTCAGTAGTACATGACTGCGATCCACCGCACATCTAGTCAAAAAAGCCAACTCGAGATCATGTGCACATTACACCCCTAACTGAACGTCATGGGTCTTCAAATGGGATTTTTATTTGATTTGATCTGTTTGATGCGTTTTACAATTATATACAATATACAGGCAGCACATAGTACATTTTCTTTCCAATAAACAATCAATCAAACAGGTAAGTTGTTAAATTAGACTATGTTCTGAGGGAGAGCTTCAAACATTATACACTGTGCAGTACTGGAAGGAAGTCTTAGAAAACGGGATCTTAAAAAGGGATGAAAAGAACAGCTGATGCATCTTAAAAGCCCTCAGTATGTACAGAAAAAGCCAGGAAAATCGAAAGAATCGCAACAAAAGACAAAGAGGCTAATAGAATGAGAAGTCGTCTTTTTTTTGTTTTTCTCCATATACATAACATTGCTAAAAAAAAATTCCCAAGCCCCAAAGAGCATCTCTTGATTTGGTCACCAGACTTCAGTGTGGCATAGCGAATGTAATCACGCAAAAGGATGAAGGAAACGAAGAGCAGCGAGAGATGAAGTGAGTGTACGG
Organism: Enteromius viviparus; assembly: GCA_032353835.1. NCBI lineage: Eukaryota > Metazoa > Chordata > Actinopteri > Cypriniformes > Cyprinidae > Enteromius > Enteromius viviparus. The sequence continues at coordinate 2,436,737 of JAUCNO010000873.1, read as the reverse complement.
ATGCCAAGTGAGCATTCCCATGACTTGACGAAACAATCATAGCGCTCTTCCGAGCCGACAAAGACAAAACAAGACGGCAATGTGAGGTATATTCAGGTTAATGTTGCGAACTGCCTTTGGAAGCTGCAAGAAGAGACACTAACGCACGCCGACAGTACGCACTTAAATCGCCCTCAGAACCAGAACTCGAGTGAAATGACAGCAAAACAAAAAAAGCCCTCTATATACTCTTCAGACATCACGCTCCTGCTCTTCCTGTAACGATAACCGTTCGTCTCTCAGGGTTATATGACAAAGGCACATTGCTTTAGTTCAGGCAATATTTCCATACTTCAAATCACTGCAGAAAGTCAAACAAAAGTAAAAGAAAAGTCCATTCAGTGCATATAACTACATTCATGAAGGCCTTATATTCATAGTCTATATTTACAGCATCTACGCTGACCGTAACCTCATGATACATCGCCGGGCCTTCAAGTCGTGTTAATTTAGTGAGAAATTCATTTTCATTTCAAGATCACGCTTATTAACTACATTAAATTTGTAATAAATTTTAATCTTTAAGGATTGCACTAAAAAAAAAACAAGTAACCTCTTTAGCATAGCAATTTCAATCTACATAAATGTATTTTAAGATAAAAAAAAAAACAATACAAGAAAACACCATCTGTGATGAGTAGAGGCAAACCAAACAACTATATGACAAATTAAGGGTTTTTGGGGAGAAAGGTGTCCAGCTTTGATGACGATGCAAAACTACTGGGAGATGTAATCTGCACCAACAGTAACGAGCAACAAAAAAAAGACGCTCTAGTTTCATTGTCGATGACATTTAGACGCCGTCCTGCTTAAAAATATAGATATAATCAAGGTATGAGCTGTATGAACTTGCCTATTTATGATGATGCATGTGATGAAGGTCAAGCACCTCTGCACAGATCTGTTAGTGTGTACATTACTGCTGACAGACAACGGTTTCATGTCTCCGGAGCATTCATCTGGTATACTTTATTACAGGACATCAGATCAACCTCACATGAAAATTAAGAAATGCCATGTACAACGATAATTTAAGGCGCCATTACAACCCGCTTTCCACTTGATTCTGAAATGCTTAAGGTGCAAATGTTCAGACTTTGCAATTTATTCAGTACGGTGCCGTTTCTGTTTTTTTGTCTTTTTTTCTTAAAATACACCAAACCCATTAACAAGATTAAAAACCAAACAAAACAGACAAAATCAAACAAGCAGCTCCTTTGTATAGTGGCCAGGAGTAATGTTTCCCCATGTATGGGCCCTTGGGCAGCCGGAGTGTGGGAGTGCACTGCAGTGCAGACGGGATTAAGTGAGAGTGCACAACGCTAAGTGCAAGTGTGAGTATGGACATTTTGCACTAACTCCGAAGCGGAGAGGAGGACAGACAGGGCAAAGAAACAAATGAAAAGATATGTATTGAGATATTTGTGATTTTTCTTCTTCATTGTCACTGTAATCGTCATCAGTCTTCATACCATCAACTCTTGACTCTGTCAGGAAGATTCCACTGCTTCCCATGCAACCCCAGGGCAGCGATCTGTGGTGATGTCACGGGGGATCATTTGGGAATGGGGAGGGGACATCTTTCCCATAGTTCCCTTGCTGGGGGTCTTTAAGATTGAGAAGGGTAGCGAGTCACTGCCAGGACTGAGGGGGGAAATTGTTGACCTCGGCCAGGTCTTGTACAGGAGCGCCTTTGTGAGTGTATGTCAGCTTGATCCGCATTCGCAACTGTTGCTGTAATAAAAGAGATCGGGTACATGACAAAATATCTTTTAAATTGATGGATAACATAGCTAGAGAATACTAATTGTTTGGCAAAAACAACAAAAAAGTGATTATATATTAATGACCATATAATAATAATAATAACCATTATCATAATATGTACTACTATTGTAATATTATGCAGAAATAAACAAATATATTTGATTTAACATATTGCAAAGTAATACTAAATAACAATAACATCCTAATTTCCCCATTCATGCGTGTAAATCAAGCAACTATTAGCACTAAGCCATATTGCAATTGTTTTTTTTTGTTTTGTTTTTTAACTACTCGTGCCGCCCTCTGACAAGCTTCAACTTCAGAGTCTTAAACTAGCTTTGGACTGCCCTAATGCATTGGTTTCTTTAAATACTAAAAGCCAGCAGCTCGCTAGCTGATATTCACATTGCTGTTGGACAATTCGAGCGAGCTTCAGTTCAGCCACTAGGAAAAGCTCTCCAGCTCTTGGCTGTGACCAGTGCAAAAAAAAAAAGTGCACTTTTGTCAAGTTGTGACACTGAAACTGAGAAAAGTGTCTAATTGAGGAAGAGATTTCTGAAGAATGGTAGGTGCGACACTCTTGACCGAGTTGATTTGGACTCATTTAGCCTGCACAATTAAAATCACCAGGATGTGACATATTTACTTCTAATTTTAAATCAAGATCCATAATGGCTGGCATTGGCTTTAACTTTAGCGTAACACTATTCAGCTTGGCTCAGCTCAAACACTCATCAGACCTCTGAAGGCGTTTCAGGATGAATGGACTTATCTCTGTAATAGGAAGCGGAGTGTGGCCTTACCTTCTGTGGGTTGAGAACCCTGATGACCTGCGTGACACTTCCCTGGTTGAGTGCTGGAACTACATTACTGCTGGGGGACAGAAGCTGCAGCTGGAATGTCTAAAAAACACAAACAAACGATTAAGAATTTGACTGGAGCTGAAACTGCTATATTCATGTTTGCATGCATATTAATACTCCAATATTAAAAGGAATTTGGTCATATTCTGCTATCATGACCGTCAAACTTGTTCTTCCTGTGACAGGCAGCACAGAGAGAAGCCACTGAATTAAATGGCAGATTGCAGTAATACCCAGAAAAAGATTTTATGCTTAATTAAAAACCAAATACATGGGGACTCTTATTTTGAAAGTGTGTGCATCATTCAAAAAGATGGAGATAAAAACATGCCCTTTTATAACCTTCCACAAAATAACAGCAAACGTTTAAGTTTAATAATCAAACTACACTCACCTGATTAATCAAATATTCTGGTTTTTAGAATATATAATAATAGAAAAACATTGTGGGATATGCCATTTCAACATTTTATGCTCTATATCCACAGTAACAGACTGTGCATGACTACATTTATTCATAACATTCTTATTAAACATATGCTGGAATGCTCATGTAACCAAAAGCTGTGCAGAAATGCTTGCATTTTAAATCATTAGCCAGGTTAACCAGCTATGGTTCTCCACAGGCTGTATTAACAGAGGGGAAGAACAAACCTTTGGTACTGCAGCCTGAAACACAAATTCTGTCATGTCAGTCTCGGTGGAGTTGGTGGCGTGGATGGTGATAACTGCAATATTGGGATTGGGGTTGGACCTCTCAAATGTGAACTCGATTTTCAGACCGTTTTTGTTGTACGCCGTCATTGGAGGAATGACTGCAAGACAGAAACATATGATAACCACACTGTCCTATTTTGCATTAACCACTATGATGAAATTTAATGCAAGCTCACCCGCTGCAATATCATTGAAGAGGGGCTGTGAGGTGAGACCGTCCAAAAGGAAAGGGGGCTGGGAAATGGGTAAAGAGGGAGCAGGGGTGGGGGTCGGACCACCTAAGGAATGAAACGGTACAATGGTATGAGCAGGGCTTCACCCAAAAATGAAAATTACCAGTGAAAAGGAAGTCATTCAGGTTTGGACTGAAATGCAAATGTGTAAATAACAGTATTTTCATTTTTGGGTGACTTGCTTTCATAACAGGAGGTGTGTTTACTTGCTCTAATTTGAATGAACCCAACCTGATTTAAGAATGTGAAAGTTCTGCTATTATGAACCCTTAATATTGCAATCCGATTCACGTTGCTTTGCATGTGCATTATATGCATCCTGAAAAAAACGTAAGCATTCATATGACAAAATACATGCATCTTGGCACGGAGTATGTCCGCAGGGTATTTTTAAATCTAACTGAGAAAACGGTATGACTCAAGCAGCTCTCAGCTCTGGTCAAAATTCCAGATTAAATCTAATGATTGAAAAGTTTACATGACGGCTTTTCAACCCAATTGATCAATCCTATTATAAACAGGTTAACTTAACTACAGTAAAACTAGTCAGTGCTCAATCATAGGGACACAGGACTGGCAGGAAGTGAATTTGCTGCAGAGGTGTCCAGCAGGCTGACCTGTCAGAGAAAGGTCTCCCAGCAGATCCAGCAGTTCTCCTCCAGCTGACGCTGGCTTTGTGGGAACGGTCGTTTGGATAACAGGTACCACATCATTACCTCCGAGTAGGTCTAATAAATCATTTGCCTGTAGAACAGGAAACACAGTCCATTAGCATACAGCAAATTTTTCAGCACAGCTAAATATCTGCTCAAACATACCAGAGAGATTTTTCTTCATTACTCTAGCAGGGGCTTTCAATCTATTATTACTGACTCCTACGAGCCATACATTTTGGATGTCTCTCTTACCTAGATTCAGCTCAACAGATCAGACTCATTAGTGAAGATATCACTGAACTAAACTGCCACTGTGTTCGAATGACCAAACTGTAGCATACAAATTGTACATAATTTGACTGTAAAGAACTATATTCCCATATGCTACATTCACCATACTGACAGCATGTTCTTTGACCCCCAACATGCTAATCACCATGAAAATCATTTACTCAGCTATGGTTCAAAAATCACAATTCAACCTTGAGGAATGGTGTTCTTGGTGCCTAAAATACTTGTGTTTGAGCTGCTCCACTCATAGTCCTCGGCCATTTATTTTTTTATCTGACAGCCCTTTTAAATCACCCCTGGCATCATGAAATTGACCTTATTCAGGTCAGATGCCATACCTAGTTTACCATTGATGAAATTGAGGCTGTAAGGAATAGACCTATCAAACAACTTCCAAACCTATTTAAGTATTTGGGAAAGATGTTGCATCAGTTAGAATGTTGTTAAATTCAATTTGTAATCGAGACAGATTATATTGTTAGCGCACATTGCTATATTTGTGGTGAACAATTTATCTGTACAAGCCAATCCACATGCAAAAGAAATGTAAATACGAAAATAAAGTATCTGTTTGCCTTTATAATCTTTAATCCAAATCTAAAAAAAAATAAAAAATAAAAAAAAACTCCTCTGACGGAGGAGGACAAGCATGACATCCTTAACCACGCCCCTCCAATTGTCAGTGTTCATTTCTAAATGAAACACATACTTTACGACATCCAATTAATTCACAGTAGAAAAAACAAGCCAGGTCCTCTATTTCGCTCATTCAATATTCAGTTATTCTCTGAAGTATACCACACTATGGAAGTAACATCGATTGCAAACGTCTGGTTGATGGCACAATCCTTATAACACACGTCTAGCAAAGTACTGACGCGATGTATACTGGATTTTTAACACCCTATTTTTTTGAGGGAAATACTTGCATTTAAACGGCTGCATACGCTGTTGGATTATTGAGATGCCTAAAATGTGCACAGGTTTGAATTGAGAACGCATGCTCTGGAAAACCCACCTGACTGGCTGGCTGAGGGATGTTGGGCGGATGTTTTGTGTCCAGTATGGTTGAGTCCGTTTCTCCATTGGTCTGGACAATCTCTGCTGGGCCGTTAGTGGCTGTTTTTTCCATAATAGGCATTCGCTCTAGTAAAGCAGGTCTTCATGGGAAAGAGGAAGAAAGAGTAAGGATAATAAACTGAACCTGTGGGGAACATTAAATGTCTGGGACAGTAGGCGAGCCCCTACCTCATGTGATCATATTTTTTGAAAAGTGCGTTATATTCCACAGCTCTCTGCTGCAGCTCCACATCTATACTGCTGCCGTATATCGACACCACTTTTTTGATTCGACTGCAAAGCAAATGGAAATAAATGAAGGATCAGGGCCCTTATCTGTTTGGGTAACACGAATGCATTTCAAGAAAATACATCCTCAGAAAAGGCATGCTTACTTCAGGCTGCTGAAACGGGTGGACAGCTTCATGATAGAAGTCAGGGAATAACCTCTTGTTACAGGGGTGGACAAGTTAGAAACCAGGAGGCCTTCTAAAACATCCAGGACTTCATCTTCAGAAACCTGAGACGAAACCAGGCACAATTGTACAGCCTTCAAAATAAATGTGCGTCTGTGTGTCTGTGTGTGGGGGGGGTTATTTACCTGAATGGGTTCCTCCTCCTCACACTGGCCTGAGACCAGCAGGTCTCCATACTCTCCTATGCACCAGGATGCCACCTGTACTAGAGGTTGCTGCAGGAAGAAAAGAATCCAAACAATCTTTGAATAGGCTCTGACTCAATACAATATACATTCTGATCTGTCGCTCACACAATGTTATTACTTCAGAAATCTTGGTATGTAGGCATACAAGTTAAACAAACTTTGTGTCATTATCAAATTGGAGATCCGTCCCTATTTACTTTCATATTGCGAATGTAAAAGAACATTTGAATGCATTTGAAGGTGTCACATGGCTTTGCAGCATCAACATGCAAATTTTACTAGAAGTTTAAAGCCCTGTGAAGAAGAAACAAGTTAAGATGATTCTTACCTGAGAGATGTCATCCAGGAGGGCTTTGTAGAGTCTCTGTACAGTATAGGCATGCATCTCTACACTATTTGTGATTAGCTGGATGAGGTTGGGCACAGAGTCATCTCGGACATAACTCCCTGCCTACAAGAGCAGATACAACAAAACTGTACATCAGAAGAGCATTTTAAACCACTCTGCCACCAAAAGGTGCATTTCCACCCCCCCAAAAAAACACTAAGACAACACATTGGCTTTTAATCAGGAACTGCTACTCAATCTGGAAAGATCACGGCAAAACTATATTGAAATACATTGTGGATGTTAAAGCGTCCTCAATACTTTTGTTTATTTGTGGGAAGGTTATATCATCATTTGGCTCAAGTACAAATGCAAACTGAAAAATATCTGCAGATCCCCGACCAAGAACTGGCTTTAGCATGAGCACAACACCATTTTGCAGGAACAAGGGCATGACACACAGAACTCAAAACACGCATACCAAGGTTAAGATTAGGAAATGCTGTCAAAAAAAAACAGGATGATAATTCAAATTCAATACTTAGTATCAAGAGTTAATCATTAACTGTTTAGTTTAAATTTACATAATGTGATAAGCTCAAATAATCATGAACGTTATCTAATTTAACAGTAGGAGTAAAGCAGATTTTTACCGTTGTCAGAACCCTCATAATGGTGTCTATGTGCCATCTTTTGGAGGGAGCATACCTGTAATAAACAAGCGTTAGATGTGTGTGCAAAGCAACAGTCTAAAAGCAAATAAAATATAAAACCAAGTAAAACTCTCTTAACTAAATCCCTCTTAGTGCTGTCAGATATAAAAGTGTCAACAGATTGAGCTTCTGCCGATGGATCACTCATTTTATCATCACACAGCCAGGAGTTGCTCTACTTGAAAAGCTCTATTTTTTTCAAGGGCTTGCTTATTGAATTTGATCAGATCCACTCAGGCTTTTACACTATTTTAACTCTAATAAGAGACTGCAGGCTGTCAAAAGGGCTGCAAGGATGTACGGCGCGACTGCAGTGAATATGGAAATCACTGGTGCTTCCTCTCGCATGGTTTCTGCACAACATGATTTGCATGATTTCACAATAATCGGCCTTACTTCTCAGCAGCCAGGAAGATCCCTGATGCACAGTCTGCTTTAAACTCAGGGTCACAGGAGTCCAGGAAATACAGAAGTTCTTTCATCATGCCCCGGATGTTGTTGCCGTTAACCAGGGCAAAGCTCAGCTCCATCGCACGCCTGATAAAAGGACGAGTGTAATTAGAGGGACTCATTCTCTTATGCCATACTTTATACATAAATCCATACACAGCCTGCACGTAAATTACCTTTTAATGGACACATCAAGGTCTTTCAAGCAGTCCACGATAGTGCTTCGATGTCTCTGCACGGCATTGTGGTCTGTCTGCACAGTCTTCAGTAGAGATGTCAATGCCACGTATCTGATCAAGGACAGTAATATACATCAAAGCCCTATAATTTTGACAATCAACCTAGACAGCACACGAAATGAGCTATTTCAGTCTACAGTAAAGCTGATGTCAGAGACAATGAGGTCAGCAGTTAAAACACTCAGTCGATGGATCACTCAACGTCTTCATCACTCAACAGCATTAGACTGGTCACTTCACAAACGTCACTCTTGAATCACATACCTGATGTTTTTGTCGTTGTTGAGAAGAAAACGTCCCAGAATGTTAATTGCTAAAACCTGTAATAACAAACAACATCTTTAACCTCTTTTTGCACACACCTTTGATCCACTCACACAGCACTGCCAATCTGAGTAAAACTCACCCTTAGTCCACTCTCTGATTTGATGTCCATAATAGTAAGAACCGTTTCGTAGAGGATAGCATTGCCTACATTTTTACTTGTCTCTGTGTTTGTTGCAACCTATTAAACATTTTTTGATGGAAAATTTTAGAAGGTACAAAGGAAAGTTACGCAGTTAAAAAATGTATCTAATCAAACTGCTTACCTGTGCAAGAATGTCATTCATAGCTTCACTCGAATCGTCATCGCCCTTTCCCAGAATTCTCAGTAGCCTCAATATCCGCACCTTAAAAATAGACACAGTGTGGCCCAGAGGAGCTCATCAGGATTGCCTCAGGGTATGAAGAACAGGCATATCACCTCATATGGGCACAATGGGTTGCAAACTAAAGGACCACTCTAAAAATCAATTTCTTGCATCTGACCAGACAAATGACATGAGGTACTAGGGCTGCACGATAACAGAAAAAATGATTATCACGATTATTTTACTCAAAATTATTAATCAAGATTAATAATAACGATTATTCCTTTGGTAATGAACTTTTATTCACTTGTGTATTCTTATTGCACTTTACAGCCACAAATAACAAACCTAACATGTTCAGAGTGGAGTTTTTTTTTTTCTTAGCTGTGAATAAATATAGCTGTGTAAATAAATAAAATAAAACAAAAAAACTTTTACATCAACTTGTAGCTAACGCACCTTCCTCGCGTTGCTCCAAGTAAAGCCGGTTCTGTAATCAGCGGTAAATTCCTTCAGGTGTGTGATCTTACATTGAGCCGCATTGACTACACAGAGCCATTATTCACTGATGAGCTGTGCAAATTCGGGTTCATTATCAGCGTGGTTTTGCGCAGCTCATCTGTGAATAACGGCTCTGCGTAATGAATGCGGCTCAATGTAAGATCATGCACCTGATGGTATTTTCCACTGATTGCAGGCTTTACTGACCAGATGCGCATTACATATCACGCGATGATTATCTTGCAGCCCTGTGCTATTTATCTACTGCTTCAGAAAGCGCTTGCAATCTAGAAGCAGTAACATCATAGTGACGCAGTCCAATCCGTAAACTCCGCCCATAAAAACAGTTTGGTCTTTATACTGTAAAACCGCGGCGATATTTAATAACTGATCGTGGGTCATAAATATCATTATCTCGATAAAAATACGATTAATCGTGCAGCCGTAAGAGGTGCATTACAAAATTGAGTTCAGATCGACTACAGTATTAATAGTGCTTTAAGAGATTTTATTGGCAAAATCTCTGCATGTCTGCATGACATTGAAAATGGTTTCCTAAAATAAGGTCTTTGTAACAACCCTAAGTGTGGTTAAAAGGGGTTGAGCAGATCAAAACCAACCAACCAAAAAAAAAAAAAGGAAGGCACTTTCTGCCTCATTTTGAAGGAATTCAACTCAATAACAAGTGCTAGTACAAAGTCTGCAGACTCTCAAACATCAAAATACAAAACAACAAAACAGAAGAGCCAACATCACTTAGGGGAATTTCAAATACAGCAACACTGACAGGAGATGATGCGTCTTTACCTGCAGGAAAGGGTCACTGATGCCAGACACATCGTGCTCAGGGGAATAGCCTGACATGATCAGGTTCTTCAGGATTCGTACAAGTTGTGGAACCAGCTACAAAAAAAAAAAAGTGGTAGAAGAAATAAAATACTATCAGCAAGGTTACAGCAGGGTCGTAGAGATTTCAAAACAGGACAGCACATAAAAAGGGTCAGCAAGTGTCAATACACGTAGGCACCCTGAGTTGATCATCTTCCAATAGAATGGTTTCACTATACATTAAGACATGGAGATCATATGTCAGCATTTAACATAATTGTTTGCTTCTTTTTCTATGTGCATTAACAATCCTTATTAATTTGGCAAAAGTCTCCATTTCATATGTGCCCCCGCTTTAATGTACATATTGGAAAAACCACAACCCAATAGTGACCGTATGAAAGAGAAATTAATCTAAAAAGGTAAACGCAGGACAAGTGAAAATGTATATGATGTCTACATAACCCTGAATCAAAACAAAAGAAAACACTTAAATGACAACAATTGCAAAATAAAAAGTACATCAAAACCAAAAGTTGGACTACATCTACAGTGACCATGATGATGAGACTTTTTAGTTTGTTTGCTTTCTTTAAGCATGCACCAGCTATGAAACCAGAATGTCCTCTTACCTTCTCATTCTAACACAATGCAGGAATTGTAACGAAGACAAATGACAGAAAAAATATGAAGTAGATGTTAGGGGGGAATTGGATAAGAGTCACTTTCAGAGAACAGCTTAACATAATGCTACGGTTATGAGCATGAGAGGTGGGCGTGCTGGCACAGTAGATCAGGCTGGGGGTGGGAAGAGTAGAAGCAGATATACAGAGAGAAAAGAACCCGTATTCATCTCTCAGTGAGATCAAAACACCTGCAGCTAAACCCAGGACAAGCATCCAGATTTCAGCAAGGACTACAGTCTTGTTTCAGTAGTCATGTCAACGCTATCAGCAGCAGACAGAGTGCTTTTGTCTCAGAGTGGCTAATGTGGTGCACTAACACAGTTTTAGAGGTGACTGCTGAAGGTCATGAACGCTTGCTACGTACCTTCCTGAAGTGAGAGAGCATGTCAGGACTCCTCTCACACATTTCAGTGAGCAGGACAACAGACGTGTGGAGAACTCCTGCAGAAAACACAAAACAATACCCTCGTTTCCTTATCAGATTTCATTATATAACTTGTGGGCAAGTTTGTTTACATTAGGAAAATGAACAAACCAATTTTCTCCTGTTGTTGCTGAATGTAAAAGACTGACTGAGAGAGACTGCTAATGTTTAACGAGGGACTGGAAGTAATTTTACATTAACTTCACATTAACATTTTTTGCTTAATTTAATATGAAACAGATATTTGCAATATTGGCTTATTCTGTTTATGGAGGATAATGAGCATTGGGGATGGGGGGGATCCAAAAGCAATTAAACAATATTTCTTGTTTTGATTGAAACATTGCATTATTAAAAAAAAAAAAAACTTTACAAGTTGCTCACTGTTCCCATTTTAGAGGGTAGCAGCATCCACCTTAAATCAAACCACCAAGTCTACATTTTTTATGTATTAACTTTTCAAATATGTAAAGGAATATACAATGAAAATGGTCTGCTTAGAAAGAATGATGCATCTTTTTATTACAATCAGAAGAGATCTATGGGAAAGGTTAAAGACAGCAGCTCTCACCATGATTTTTCTCGCTGAGCAGGTTTTTTGTTGCTGGCAGGAACATCTCCATCAGCTCCGGGACTTTGCGGATGACGTGAACCGCACACAGTGCTGCCTGAGGGCAAAGAGCTCATGTCAAAAGCGTTCACACATTTAGAGCTTGACATCCAACTGGACATGAAGTCCACGTTCATCGGTAAAGAAGTGTGAAATACCTTTTTCCTCAGATAGGAGTTTGACGTTTTGAGGAGTTTCTCCACTTCTCCAGCTAAGTCACGGCACATTTCGGATGAGCCCATGCAGCCTAGGGTGCACAGGGCTAGTCCTTGCACATACTGTGTACTGTGGTTCAAGTCACTGCAGAGAGAAATGTAGATGTAAAGGATGCACAGCAAGGTATACAATTATTTTAGGCAATGGTTCTATATCCGTGGGGTGCAGGGAGAAAAGACTGTTAAAATTAAATGCATTTCAAAGGCTGTGCATCCAATCAAACATCATATTTTACTGCAAATTCATATAGGAAGAACTGACGGCTACATCAACCAAAGTCATTCATTTTCAGTGAGAGTTGGCAATTACATGCAACATTCCTGTAGTTCTTAGAGCATGGTGCTAGCAACACCAAGACTATGGGTTTATTTCCCAGGGAATGCAAACAGATGTGTACACTGAAAAATGTACACACTGAATGCAATGCAAGTTGCTTAAAATACATAGAATGTGTTTTTGCAACCACAATTTAACTTGATTTACTGGTTGAGTATGAAATAAATTTAAGCAGGGCTTAAGACAACCATTTCCTGTTTAATTACAGTTTTTGTACCTTAAGGAAAAAATAATTTACAAACAATTTCAACATGGGGCACTGGTTTGCCTTTTTATTTTTTTTAAGAAATGAAGACGTGCAATAAGATGATTGAGAGATTTTAAACGGGAAAAAAAGAAAGAGCAATTTATGATGCTATCACACTCAGCAAACAGATCCCCATCAACCACCCACCAATCACAGAGCCAGCTGTGATTCAAGGAACTGTTGAAACAAGATGAGAGATCCCTGGCTCACTCACTTCTTGATGCAGTTTGTCATTAAGAGATGCACGTCCTGCCTCTCGTCTAGAAGTAGCATGGCTCCCAGGTACCCTATACGTTTGTCTGTGAACTTCTGTGATGCAATCAGTTTCAGGCACTCCAGCTGAAAGTGAGATTTTGCCAATCAGACACAAACTGGTGTGGGCGCTTCATGCAGCCCTTTAAAAGATTCCTGTAATTTCTGAAATACTGTTTTCTCACCTGGCCAAAGTGTGCTGGGTAGCCCAACATGTGCATATAAAGCAGCTTAGCCACATTTCTACAGCGGTATGTGTTGTCCTCTTCTCTAAAGGATGACCTAATGGCTGCACACTCTTTCTGGATCATCTCTCGCTCCTCGGCCTGTGTTCGAGCCGTCCGGATTGTCCGGATCAGCTCCCGCAGTCTGATCGGAGCTGGCATCCTCTGTAATGAAAGCACAGTGTCAGCCAGTGGAGTGTCACAGCAGTGCCAATATCTCTGCCAAGACAAATTATGATTTATACAATGCTTGCACTTGCCAGAGCAACATGAGATTGAGTCTACATGAAACAAATTCACAGTTTAAAGTGGTAGTTTTTTCTCAAATTAACCCATGAAAAGTTTGTAAAGTGACATTCAGAGCAGCTCTGGTGATCAAGTTCATGTCCTAAGATGCTGAAAACATTCGTGAAGTAGAAAAAAGTACGCCACTCATTCACAGAGAGATACACAGAACATGTAGACTTAATTGCATGCGCTGACTGTCAAGTTTTTTGTTCTTTTCTGCTGTTTGATTAATCTAGCTACATATACTAAAATGTTCAGAGCTTCACTGTTAGACAAATTACACATATCGTTTATTGCCCAGCCCTAGTATATTTTATACATTAATATCATATGAAAAATAGCCTATTGTCTATGTTTAAGATGTTCACAGGATGAAACGCCTGTAATAAGAGTTTTCACAATAAATGCCTTCGCAGCTTTAAATCCTCTTATTTAAGGAATAGTTCACCCAAAAATAAAAAATTCTGTCATCGTTTACTTACCCTCAAGTAGTGCCAGCCTCAATTTTTTCCCCCCTACTATGGAACTGAATGGTGACCCAAGCCTGGTTACAAGTTAGTTTTTCAACATGTTTTCCTTCTTGACAAGCAGGACAAAGAAATTCATACAGATTTGAAACTACTTGAGGGGAAATAAATGACAGAATAGTCATTTTTGGGTGAACTATTTATTTAAAAACACTTCATCTACATGCAAAATCTTTCAGACCAACTTTTATTATGTTTTTGGGGGGGGACCATCTCACCCAGAGTGCTTAAAACAATTTTTAATAATAATTTTTTTTAAAAATCCACCATTAGTTCCTTGGGTTAAGCTGGTCTTATATAAACGCTCCCCAAGAAAACAGGCACGGATGAATCTGAAACCTGCCTAATTATACAGACCGTCCTTAAGGCCAGTTAGCCGACTAGACATTCAAGCAACAAGTTTTGTACCACCATTCAATAAAACAAGAAAAAGAGAGACATTACACTTTATGAATGATATCTCTGTTTATATAAAGCATGCTTTTCTCACAACATTAACTAATAAATGAGCTTTTACAGCCCATAACAGCAACCAGTTGTCAAATCTAAATGAAGCGTTGCCATGTTAATGATGTAAATAGGGAAATCGTTGTGGCTCTGCAAGACGAATTAGGCACAACACCCCAGAGCGGTCTCTTGATCAGTCGTTCTGCAGCGCTCTAAGAATCCCAAAGGACGCAGAGCATCTCATAATTGACTAGCACATGTGGCGATCTTTTCTATGGGGACAGTCAGTCTGGAAAAGGCAGACATCAGAGTATGGCCATAATCAGCTCTATCAGTCAATGTGCCACAAGCAGGTGGGATCACCTGTGAAATTCCATTCCTTCAACAGAATCAGGTTTCAATCCACTGGAGGCTGATTAAAAATTGAGCACATACAACGTGGTAAGATTACATGACTGCCTATTTATGCCCAGCTGCGTGAACCTATTTCTTGAATCCAGCTCTAACACAAACACCTGGAGCAGCAACCTAAACAGAAAAGGGCACTTAAAAGAAACTTGGACTGCACCGTAGGAGTGATATTGCAGTTAATTTGGTTATCTTTTGCTTTCAAATAAAAAGAGAAACCTAATAAACATACATTACCATCTGAAATGAAGGCAAATACACCTGTAAAGATAGCACAGAGCGTAGAGGTCAAAGTAACACCTTCCACACAGGAGAAAACTGATCTTCAGCTCATATACAATGAGAATTAGATGGTTATTAGCACTGAAGGAGTGAAATGGGGCTGGTAATAGAAAGAGAAGCCTCATCTATCAAAAACCCTCTCTAGATTATTGTAGGAAGGTCTCGTAGGTGCGCAGGGACAGCTTTGCTGCAAAAAGAGCAGTTTAATACATGAACGTGGAGCATATAAACAGGAAGTGACTCATCCTGCAGACTGAGGTTGAATGGACATGGCCTTTAAGCTCAAACATTACAGTACTTTCACCCCACACAAAGAGCAGCTCGTCGCAACGTAGTGTTGGAGTATAGTTGGTGCGGGGTCACCTTGTAATTAAACGTAAGCTGCAAAAGCAAATAATCAGTGGCACTGTAAAGACGGAGCACTACAAGTGGTTTACTGCTCTGAGAACGCACATTAATCACCAGGAGATCCGTCTCACACACACATACACATATATACAGAGCCAAGACGCAACACAAAGTTAATATTCCTCCCTCACCTTCTTTTGGCTCTCCATCACAGAGAAGCCCCGCACTTTAAATCTGTTAGCAAGCATGCAGCACCTAATTAAGCTGCTCGAACCAGAGAGGAACTACAGTAATTACTTGCTAAACAAAGACATTCTCAGCATCTCCCAGCAGCGCAACAAAAGTTACGGTCACAAATGGATGGAGAGTGCAAAGAAGAATTAATGACAAATATGCAATGTCACCATCCAATTAAGCATATAGTGACAAAAGCAAAGTGTTTAAGTGCCCTTGATCTCAACATCACAGTTTTGCTAAAAACACATTTTCATTCTTATGTTTTTATTTCTGTTATTAATATTAATCTTCACTGTTATGACTGCAAACCCAGTTAGTAAAATAAATAGGCCTAAACAAAACAGATTTTGTTTTCAGAAACTATATGCTAATAAATGGGCATATCCCAATGACTTTTAACACCAATACTGCCGTTTAAAACTAATATGAACCTAAAGCATTTATCTTTGGGTCTTTTGATACACACATTTTCCCCAATTTTAAATCAATTGTTTTGTCTTAAATTTTATGAGGTCGTACATATTTGCATTAGAAATTAGGGCTTGAGAAGTCAATTTAATTTGATATTTAAAATAAAAAATGGGTTCTCAAATTTGAAGCAGCAACTGGCTGACAAAAAACTGTTAAAATGAGACAACCCTTTCTTAAATGGGATTTACGATCATAAAATTGTATAAATGTGGAAAGCAAAACAACTCAAAAAGGTTCAGTACATACAGTGTTCTTTGACAGAAAAAGACACAATCACATTTCTTCCACTACAATAAGCTCCACCAATAAGTAACTGGCCTCTTGTATTGTGTCAGATGCCTTCACACAGTTCTTGGTCTTCTACCACTTCGATGAAAGCCAAGTCTTCTTTCTTTGAAGAAAGGATACTTCATTTCTAAGTGCCTCTTCAGTACTATGTTAGCATTAGCAAACCTCTCCATGCAGATGGCATGCAGGCTAAGGGCAATTAGCAGCCCTGGGTTAACTTAAGCTGCAAACAAGAGTGAGATTGGTGACTGGTTGAGGGCCTGCATACAATTACAATCAAAAAGGAAAGCAAAAAATGAGAAATCAATTGGCGATGTTGAAAGACATTCAATTATGAAAGCAAAGTCCATTGAACATGTTGGCTATTCTGTTAAAAATAGTCAGTCACAGCTTAAGTCAAGGTTCATTATTTTCTCTTATTTCGCAAACATACTTGAACAACATGAGGATGAGTAAAATAACAGCTTTTTGTACTACTAACACGTTGTATTGAAACGATATCGCAGTACGATATCTCACAAGGACACAGTTACTCTGAAAACCCTACTGCTTTGCTTAACAGCACATGAGGACATATCGCTCCTGGTGGACTTCCCCAAAAATTACTGCTGCTTTGGATAAAAAGTGTACTGTAAAGCTATAAAGATACAGGTAGTACAATAAATCTGAACGTTTAAGACCGGGACTCTTATCAAAATATGCCTGCCTGGCATTGCAGAACTATCACAGATCTACACTGAACTGGCTGCATTTTTCCTCCCACAAGCCCTACTCTCTTCTGTACGTAGCTTGCGCAGCACAGAGAAGATTAAATTAATGCCTACTCCTGGATATGCTGTTTAGACGGCTCAATCAAGGGAACAAGTGAGAGACAAGAAAGTGCTTCCTATTCCCGGTACAGCTCCCGCCACAAAGCTACTCTCCCTGGTTTTAAAACGTAATGGCAGTCTGCGTTCAAGACATTCGTTTTCCACATTCAACAAGCTGGCATCCAAACACTGTGAATCACTGCCATGTATAAGATAACCAGCTTGTGATTCAGCCTCCAATATTAAAACATCAGTACTTCCATAACCTTTACAGATGAATGAATGAGGAACTCCTCTTTACAACATTAAGCAAGCATGACTACACACACCTAGCCACTGAATCACGCGAGGCCACGTGATCCACCTTGACAGTGAAGGGAAGTATGCCATTCAACTGCAAGGTTCAGAAAGAAGCAGGACTGCTTTTCATAAACGCACTCTTCAACTTCTAGCTCACTCCTTAGAAGACAGAGGAGGTACAATAGAGGGATTAAGGTGACCTTAGGTGGGGTAGCTTTATCTTTTAAAACGAGAATAGTTGCTCCAAGGTCAGTTTTATGTGACCGTGCCTCTCATTCCCAGATAATAAGAGCACTGTAGGTCTCCTGCCATAGAAATATGACTGCATATTTCAGTGAGATGTACGTAGTAGCACCAAAATACGATACTGCATATTGATTTAATACCATGTCAGCATCTAAGGCTATTTTCATTGCAAAACTATTAAAAAAGACATAACGCAAGATTTTTTTACATTAACATACGATAAAACTAATGTAAGGATATTGAATATACGGTTTAAAAGAAGAGTTTGCTGATACAATCTGACTCTACAATTGAATTGAATGGAAAAGTGGCTGTTGTACAATAATTGATCATATCTGGGACAGTAACGTGATAATCAAATCAAAGGTGTATGTAAATAAACACTAATATTGTGCCAGGTTACAATAACGCAAAACTAAACCTTGTCTTAAACTGTGGGCCTGATTAAGTTAAACTCGCATATCATGATCTCAGTGTCGACACACAGCGAGAATTTCTCTCACACCTCCCTCCAGAGAGTCACGTCTGATCTCATGGAAGATGTGCTTAGCAACTAGGAGAAAAGCAAAAAAACGACACAACCCCCTCAAGGAGATGACCTGGAGAACAAATTTCATTAAGCAATGTATAAACTAAACCGAAAAAGTCTCACCAAATGAGATCAGAGAACAGGATACAGGACTTTTGCCTACAAATAACTAAAACGTTTGATTAATCTATTAAGTATCAGTGAAGATGGATGTTTACTAGTAGTATTGAAACACATTTTTTAATAAAACCAAGTTTTCATTTAGCAGAGAAACTAATCCAAAAATAAAGTCATGGTAATTCAATTAGAGAACGCTGTACGGCGTTCAAAGTGTTGAGATGCCTTACAATATTTCAATCAAACTAATTTTACCTACTGCTACTCTAGCATTATATTTGGTCAAAGTGATGTGCGCCAAACTACTGAGGTTTACCTTACTGTGTGGCAAATACACGATGACACGGTAAGACACAGTGCTAACTTTGGGGGGATTTCTGACCCCCAAAACCATTTCAGTTTAATGGTTTCGGTTGAATATGTTCTTTTCCTGAAATCCCTGTGCATCACTTACTAATTATTAAGTAATAAAGCACTAACATTTAAGTAGTAGTAAAACCAAAACGACACGAAAAGGTAAAACGACTTGCCTCAGAGTGTCTGTTATTCACAGTAAAGGAAAACAACGACCTGTCAACATTATAACTGAGAATATCATCATATAGTGGGTTGTTTTAGAGCAGCATTTCATAGATTCAAGATACTAAGGAAGTCAGGGTATAAAGAAATAATTAAGAGCCGATGTATGACGGACAAATGAGGAAGATCTCCTGGACTGGCGTAGGTGAGCTCTGCATTTAAAGTTACAAAGCATTTAAAGAAATTATTTAAAACATCTGAATGATAAACTTATGCCTTAACTGGCCTCATTTATTTAATAACATGCTGTCAATAGTGACAAAACTTTCACATGTTATGGACACCATCTTGGATGCCGTCACTACAGTTGCTCATTCAGATACACATATTCAAGCAGCTGAATGAACAAAACACTTCCAGACCGGTAAGCAAATCTTGCTGTCAGTCCCAAACAGTGACTGAACTGCTGATATAGGCCTTTTAATGTTAGGAAATTTCTATAACAAGCAGTTATTTTAATAGAAAACGGTTGAATAAAGCATTGAAAGACTCCTGGCAGAAATTAGTTATTCATTGATGACTCAAGTAACACTAATATTAATTGTAAACAATTGTTGGATGAATCAACTAATGGGAAAATAAAACTATCGGCTGAATAAAAGATTGTTAGTTAGAGCCTTAATTCATTTAGAGAAAAATAAATAATAAAAACTTGAGTGGAAAGAGAATGCAAATCAAGCCAGGAGTCATGCAAACTACAGCAGGGAGGACACGTTTACAGACGGACACTTCCTTTATTTCTGTAACCTTACTCCACAATCACAAGGAAGAGATGCCAACTCGCCATTCAGGTGTTCAACATAAACCAACGGGTGTAAAGCAATTGCAAACAGCCAGCACTGATATACAGACTTCAACAAGATGATTTATCATCTCCCTCGAAACCACCTGGTGACTAAACAAGCCTGAAACACACAACAAGTGACATCACACACCTCGCATTCTTCGCCTTTAACACTACAACATTTCCTCAAAAAACTGCTTGGCTGTTGTTCTGCAACATTTAGAGAGACTGTTGAAGGTTTTGATGTTTCTGGACCCATCCCCTTGCGCTATAACGTCAAGCCATTAGTGCTAAGCTAAATGATAAACAGTGAAATGCGGGCACATTAAGCTGAGGTAAAACCAGGGTACTTTCAGTTCTCTTCACGTGTGTTAGTACTCGTTCATAAGTCCTTTAAATTGCAATAAATACCTCTGTTAATGCTTCGAAATGTCGGTGAATGAAGTGCTGCGTGTGTCCGTTGCTAACTGACTGGAGTCTAACGTCAGTCGGGCCTCAAATCGAGCGTCGATTTGACGGAGGATCAATCACATACCTCTACTTTAAACCCCTTGAAATGTTCATAAACTACAGACTAAATGAGATTTGACAGCCGGTAGTGTCACGCCGCCCGTGGAAGTACAGCTCGAGTGATAGTTTAGCGACCGTTAGCGTCTCAGCTCCTGACAGCGTCCCGGTGCACAGGCTTTAGCTTTAGCATTAGCCTGTGCGCTCCACTTCCTATGCAGCCCGGTGTCAACCCGAGCAAACGCAAATAAAATCGAGCGGCTTCACAGCACCGCGCTCAACGGTCATATACGAAGTCGTTTAGTCGGTTAAAACGAGCTCTCACTCACCAGCTGTTATGATACCAGAAAACAAGTGCAATCTTCTCAATCGACGGAGGGAGGAACGGACCAGACATTCAAAATGGCGGCGGCCCCAGCCTCAGCACTTCTACCGCAGGCGGAAGGATACATGACTGATGGTCAGAACTTCAAATGCGGATGTAAGAAGGTGCGAGCTGTTCTAGATAGACGAGAATTATGCTGTGAGCTTGTGTTTATGCATTAAAAAGGAGATAAGTTTAAAATGCGGGCAAAAGGCTTGCACAGGCGGGGTTTATTATAAAGTAATATGTGGCCCTGGAGAACAAAATAATAAATGATTTATACACCATCTGAACGATACATAAATAAGCTTTGATGGGACAACATTGGCTACGAAACGACTGTTTGAAAATCTGGAGTCTGAGTATGCAAAAACGTCAAAATAAAGAGAAAATAGCCTTTTATGTTATCTAAATGAAGCTCTTAGACATGTATATGCCTATGAAGTAATACCTTCTTGGCACATGATATTTAATTAATATCATATAGAGTTTTGGTTTACAAGAAAAATCCATCATTTTGGCCCATCCACTAAATTGCTGGCTGTTGCTATAAACATGCCATTGCTACTTATGGCTGATTTTGTGGTCCAGGGTCACATATATCAAAAGGCTCTAGCCACCTCACTATATACAGGCCAAGCAATGTTCACGGGGCAACTCGTGATACTACTCATGTTTTTACCCTTAATATGTCAGTGGAATATAGTTGTGTTTTAAAGGTAGGCTACGTGTCATTTCGGCGGATGACTTGCCCAAAGAGGCGTGATGCGGTCCGCGCCTCACTCACCTCGTGGCAGTCAGTGATGACGTCACCCCGCGCAGTGTTGAGGCACTTCCTTTGGGAGTCACTGAACTGGGTCTCTTTAACGAGCCAGGGGGTCGTTCGGTCGAACTGAGGAGTAAAACTGCGATGAAGTTTGGCACCACAGAGGTTTCTAACGAGTGAGGAAATGATCAATATAGGACCCCCAGATATGATGACCTAGCCAATTAGCAGCTTCTAATATATAAATGCAGCTAAAATAGATAATCCTGTAGTATTATTACATTGTGTTGTATAATATATTAGCAGTGTTAAAAAAACTGTTATGATATATTATACACCTATGAATTTATATATATATATATATATATATATATATATATATATATATTCATAGGTCACTGGACTAGAAATAAGGCTAGAAACAAGGACCCCCCAAATATGATCCATCTTTATAAAATATAAAAACAGATTTTTCACAGCACATATTGTGTAAGAAAATAAAGCATGATATTATAAAGCCAGCATTTTGTTTCCAAATGCAAATAAGTGATAGCAAATTATTTAGTTATGAATTATCTATTAAGCAATTGTTTACTGTTTTTCTTTCTACTACATATGTTACATGTATCCTATATATGTGAAGAGAATCAACTGAATTAAGTTTCTGTTGAATATAGCATTTTGCTAGGCTATATAATAATTATTATAATAAAATTGTATTAGATTTAATCAGCCCATAAATAATGATATTAGGAATTATTAGCAATAATTACAGTTTTTCTTGAGCGCAGATATCCAGTAAAATAGCACAGGGGTGGATGGTATTGTAGAATTGCCTGGTCACTGTGCTCATTGTTTCAGTTACCTTATTATTGTTTTCAGTGCAGACTAAAATAAACTTCTGAGGAATCTAGAAGGGGAAAAAAAATCAAGAATTGCTTGTACTCTTTATAATACTAGTTTTCCACACCTACAGTAACAAAATGCATTCTGTTTATATAATATAATATTTTTATAGCCCTAATTATTGCATTTAAATGACTGAGAAGCACTCACATATTACAAAAAGATAATTTTTCTTTTCATTTTAATGAATACTAGGCACCATCTAATATGGTAGTTTAATATTAAGCTACTAAAGCATGTAACTACACCTAAATTTGAATAGATAGATAGATAGATTTGTTGTTTTAATACATATATATATGAAGAAAAAATTGGATTGTCCTCCACATCCACGTATGTGTATCCCACAATGCGTCTCGTTGTTTCCTTTACAAACCAAACAGGCTTCCAATCACAGAAATTGAAAAACTGCTAGAAAGGTAATCTCCATAGAGGGGCGGAGCCAACGGCTGGAACTGATCGCTAATTGGTCATTAACATGAAAATGTTTAGTTTACTTGTAGTCTTGCAAAAAAAAAAGAAAAACTTGTTGTCTTGCATAACTGCTATCCATCACATGTGATTCACCATCAGCGTAAGTATTTTTTGTTTGTAAAAAATATTTTTTTTAATACAAAGCAAAATAGATTAATAACGGATTCAATGTGTTATAATCACTACGTAGACGTATATAACATTTTCAAAGTGTCTTTCAGCTTTTTCAGCGATTGACTCATCGAGAGAGCTTACTCACGTGACCAGCGTTACTTTTCTCAACGCTATTGAGGAAGAACCAATCAGCTTTGACTTGGTAACTACTCGCAACCTACATCGCGTCCTGATATTTCAATGCATTTTAACGGGAAATCAGGTTTATGAGCCGAAGAGCGCCCTCTACAGGAACATACGTGTTTCGTTGATGGACTGTGGGAGGTAGATGATAACATTAGTCATTCTTCTCAGCTCATCGCTTGAAAAAAAAAAATGCATGTAGGTGAAGAGTCTCTGCAGTGCATTTGCCCGGCTACAGTGGCGCAGGCTTTCACATCGGCGGCACTCATCTTTCCCCGGTCTCTTATGTTTGGAAACCGAGCTCTATCGACATGAACTCGCTCGCATCGCCGACCAAGATGCCCGTTTGCGCAAAAGTGATCTTTAATTCTCTTTTAGTCAAATGAACCTAGTCGCGCCGGCCAATGTAGCCGTCTGGTGCTCAGATCTGCGTTTGTTTACTGGATTGCTGTCTGCTTTAGTGCATATACCTTTGCATTGGCTGAAAGCATCTCCAACATCAGTCGGATCAAAGACGAGATTCGACTTTTTTTCATCCGGGAGTGGGGGATAATATGTCAAGACGCAAACAGACCAACCCTTTCAAAGTGAATTGTAGGTATCCCAGGTATTGTAAACACTTTTCATTTACTAGTTCGCGTAAAACAGGCATTTTGTCTGATGGGGATCGCGATGCATTGAGTTGTTTGCTTTCGTTAAGTCTTACATCCGCATTTTACTGTACGAGGACAACAGCTAGAGGCCAGGCGTTCACAAACTCTCATCACAATCCGTGTTCACGGTATCAGCTGCTTTAAAACCTAATCTAGAGGATAAACACGCGATTATATACTTGAAGCCGTGGTGTTTGATGTTTGACTCCAACTAATATATCCTCACATTCACTTACTTCTGATAATGTCACTGACCCTGGACCATAAAACCAGTCATAAGTGTACATTTGTATGAATTTGAGATTGATTCACAACCTGAAAGCTGATTAATAAATACGCTTTAGGGTGTATTAGGACAGGACAATACTTGGCTAAAAAATCTGGAATAGTGAGAAAATCTGCTTTAAAGTTGTCCAAATGAAGTTCTTAGCAAATAGCAAAATATATATGCACACTAGGAAATGTACAAAATAATTCAATGAAACATAATCTTTACTTGATACGATTGTTGGCGTAAAAGAAAAATGTGTAATTTTATTCCCCTATAATGTATTGTTGGTTTTTGCTACATGAGCTACTTATGACTGGTTTTGTGCTACATCTAGTCTGCATTAAGCCTGTACTCTTTTACTGGACTTGCTTTGAAGAGCTAAAAAAAAAAAAAGCTAAAATCTGTAATGTTTGATAATCTGAATTCAGTTTACTCAGATCTTTTGTGGTTTTGCACAAAATAAAACATGTAAATGTAAGAGATAAGTCATTGGTAATAAATATTCCTCTATAGAGTTTAGATCTAACATACTTGCATTATATCTGCTTATTACACAGTTACTTACCAATGAATAAATGCATGGAAGTGAAACTGGTTTAACTTTATTTTTTAGGATTATATTATTGTAGAGACATTGGAGTGAAGTGTTATTGAATTTTACTTTTCATCAGTTGGCATCAAATACTGCAACGATCTGGTTAACATATAGTTATGCTTATGATCACCAAAACCTCATTATTCAGTTCAGCTGCAAGTATACTGAGGCTCTCATCCAAACCTAGTTACTTCATAATTACATGTTATTACATATTATTAACATATACATTTTTTGTGATTCTCTCTTTATTGACACATCATCCACAATATAATGCAATGATTTACATGATGTCCAGAGATGTTTTGAAAGCTTGTGAGTAGGGCTGTGGAATTAATCACAAACGCAATTTTAGCACAAGCAATTTCTAAATCTCATAAGGCTGCAATTTCATCTATTAATTTATTTCGATTTTTATTCAGAATTTTTTTATTCAGAAACGGCACAAAGAAATTACCGACGCAATTAAATATGTGCACAGATATAATGCATGAGCACATTGTCAGTAAATGTTTTTTTCATTCATTGTGAAATGTTTTGTTATGCACTTCTTATGCACTGAATACATTTAGAATGCATGCATAAAGCTTGTTTGAAAAAGCAAAAACAGTTGCCAAAATCGCAAATAAAATCGCAATATTAGTTTAAAAAAATCGCAATATAATTATTTAGACCTAGTTGTGAGTATCTACTGTGTGTTTCATATTTATAATTTAAAGATTTTCAGAGCTGATGGAAGTGAAAGAGTGAAGTATTATCGTTTTGTGAAATAATATTCACATTCAAAATAAGTTTTTGTTCGCATAACACATGAGTATACTGGTTATGTTTATTTGTATATATAAGTACAAACATGTAGTATTATTGTTATTGTTATACAAGTGTTATGTTTATATATATTTATATATATATATATTAAAAAATGAATGTAAATATATATATACACTAATATTGTATATATACATGCTGTATGCATGTGTGTTTATATAAATACATAATAAATAAACACAGCACGCACATATATTGTGTGAACCAAAACTTTATTTTGGATGTGATTAATCGTGTGACAGCACTAAAATGTTAATGTGTTCTTAAGCTATTATTAATTAGGGACTCGGAGGGGAGCACTATGGGAAATGTTACTCCATGGGAACGTGTATGACTGATCTTGTTCTTCCATCATGCCTGGCTTTTGTCAATTAGGCAAAGTGAGGCCTGAATCGCTTGTCTGGCTTTATCTGATGTCAGTCTATGACTATTCTTCCAGCCCACCAATCCAGACAGCCCGCTCTCAGGATTTGCACTGCTTTCTGTTGGGTTGGTGGTTTTGTAAAGGCTGTGGGATGGTTTGAATTCAGGAGTGCTCTCATTGTTTGTCATCCGAGTTAAGTTTTGTCTCCCCCCCCCCACTTCAGCCTTTCTCTCGTGTCTGTTGGCTGATGAGTTTGTCTCTTTGTCTGGATTCAGACAGACACTGCGTCACCTCCTGCCTACAGACACACAGACTCTGAGATAACATCACAGTGGCACACAGAGGGGGGAGCGAGGAGAAGACGGAGGGAGGGTGGAGAGACAGATGTACAGACAGAACTGGCAGAGGGGGATGGGAAGAGCGCTTGCATCAATCATGGGCTGACTGCCGTGGAGCCGCTCTGTTGTATCCGTTAATAGTTTAATGCCGATATCCTTCGTGCAAGTCTTCCGTCCTTGTAGATGCTCCCGTCCTGAGGATGCTGGGAAAGTATAGAGTGCAAACTCCTACAACATTTGGTGATTAGTATAGTAGATGTAAAATCGTCGGCTGTTGTTTTTCAGATGCGGCGGAGGCATTCCTGAAACCATCCGAGCTCAAATGTTGATTAAAGCTTGCTGAAGTTTGACGCAATGAAATGATAAAATCAGATTGTAGTCCACTTTGAACTTGGTCTCACTGTAGTGTATCAGCTGCCTAGATCAGAGGCAAGCATCCGTATTACTATTGCTTAAGGTATGGGATAGTCCACCAAAATTTAGTCATTATTTGCTTCCATTCTCTACATAAGGGTTAGTTCACCCCAAACTTAAAACGATCCTGCCTTTAACTCACCTTTGAAGCCACGTCTGTAGAAGATAGCGTGCACTGGAACCGTAAGCAGTCCCGGTGGATGACAGAAGATGTATGCATCGTGTGCAGAGAGAAAACGAAACAAAATGCCAGTCATTAATTAAAAGGACAAACCGAGGATATGTAAAGAAAAATGCAGGAGTAAAGTTAGGAAACGACATTTCCCAGAGGCACGTCTGACATCACCTGCTGAGACTGCCTCCGGTTTCAACAGACAGCAGACGTGAGAGAAAAGTGCTTGTTAAGTTCGTACAAAAATGCATGGATTCACTACAGGGGGACTTTATTCACCCACCGGAGTCATGTAAAGGATATTTTATTATGAATACGCTCACGTCGTCCGTGAAGTGTGATGGCTCTCACCCGTTTAAACTCATAACTCTTATTATCATTTTTCATTTTTTGGGTGAACTTTTCCTTTAAAAACAATGGCTCCTGCAAAGAGAACCTTTTGTGGAAATATTCCATTCCTTTTAAAAAGGTTCTTTTATTGGCATTCCAAGAAGAATTTTTCCATTGCATTGCAAAAAAGGCTCTTTAGATATTATTAATCAAGAAAGAAGGTTCTTCTGGAAAACATCCTTTGAAATCCTTGTATTCAAGAGTGCATGGAGGTTAAAGGTTCTTCATGGAACCACTGATGACAAAAAAAGAACCTTTTTAGGAGATTGCAGTGGAAATGAATAATCATTAAAATTGTTTGGTTACCAACATTCTTGGAAATATCTTTTGTCTGTGTTTAGCAGAACATCACGTTTTATTAGGGTCAACTATCCCTTTAAGAGAGAAAAGAGAATTATGCATTGATCAGATGACTATGCAATGCATTAAAAGATTTGTTTTTATGTGTAAATGTATTTCTAACAAGTGGAGAACCTTAGTTTTTTGTCCGTGTGCTAATATGGATACGAGAGCATAAAAGACAAAGACTTGTCATAGCTCAAGCCAATGAAGAGCTGCCATCAGATGATTGATGATCTTGTGTGGATTGATTTTTTTTGTTTTGTTTAGTTTTTTTTGACGTCCCAGTTAGATACAGGAGTTCAATCAAATGTCCATGTTAGATTTCGGTTGCATTTGTGAGTTAAAGAAATGGTAACTGGTTGTGTAAAATAGGTACTTAATATCCATCAAAATGTAATTATATTGCAGTTTTGAGGCATCGGTGAATATTGGATCGCTGGTTTAGAAAATCAATTTCAGGTTGTATGTTAATGAAACAACCTATTTTAACCGCACTGCGTGTTGTAGTAATACCCATAAATCATGATTCTCCATATCAAAATTGGCCAGAGAGTGATTAATCTTCCCTGAATACTTCAGACCCTGTGTTTCTGAGAAGTGTAGCTCACAGGTATAAAATTATATAAAGGGCTGTCTAAATGGAGTAGAGATTTGACCCTCCAGTAACCACATAGCAACAACAATTGTGACCCAGGACCACAAAACCCCACAAAACCACAAAACCAAAAGTCTTAAGTTGCTGTATATGTATAGCAACTGCCAAAAATACATCAAAATGAGGGCTTTTTCAGATATTAAGTAAAAATGATGTACCATGAAGATACTTTAAGAGAATTTCATAAAATAATATATTAAAACCTAATTTTTGATTAGTAATATGCATTGTTAAAAACCTGATTTGGAAAATTTTAAAGGCAATTTTCTCACTATTTAGATTTTTTTTTGCACCCTCAGATTTTCAAACGGCCAAATATTGTCATATTCTACCAAATACATCAATGGAAAGCTTATTTATTCAGCTTTCAGAGCTCATTTTCAAAAAATGGTTTTGTGGAACAAAGTATGTCAGTAATGGTAAAGACAATAGCAACCCTCCAGAACACTGTATCGTGTTGCACTGGCGCTAGCATGCAACAAATCTGGTTGCCGTTCATGTTACTGATTAAAGCAGAAGGTGTTTGGTGGATGGCAGCGATGGAGTAATAATGGGATGCATGCAGAGGGAAAAGCATCTCGGTGTGGGCGTATGGAGTGCTTCTGGAGGAGCTGATTCGCACATTAGAGGCACGGACTCGGCGCGCAGGAGATGCAGGCTGCTTCCTCTGGGACTGCAGTGTATGTAACGTGGGGGTTGGTGAGCGCGAGGTGGAGTGTGCGTGTTTGTAATGTGTTAATGCAGCATCAACTATTGTTCTGATCACACAACACCACCGCAGCTCTGGCCTCTGTTTTCAACGCGGTCCATCTCTTCTTTGAAATGTAAAATTGAAACGAGAAGTATTCAGATTCTGGCTTTTTGATGCTAGGCTAGGATTCTTTTTGATGATGCTTTCCTATGAAGGCTGTATTGATAATGCATTATAAGCGTATTCACTATAATGCCTTTCAGACAAAACCAGTAACACTTTACAGTAAGGTCCCAATACTTAAACATTATTTAATGCATTGAGCAAAACACTTATTACAGTATATATTAGACTTAATTGTTAGTTTAAAAAAATGCAACTGTGCGTTGTTAGTTTATGTCCACTCTGATCCATTTAATATTAATTTAATATTAACTCATGGATAATAGTAACATAATTAGTGTTGTCACAAAACCAAAATTATGACTTTGATATAATAACTAAAATCTTAATACAGATACAAAAGCAATGATATTAAAGTAATGTGGTTTTCATTCCGTTATAATAAATATGTTTATAAAAAAAGCTCAGTTGTTATGTAACCCATTCATGACTGATTACAGAATATTCCAGTTGTTTTTATAGCACACAAATATACAAATTATGATCACATTATAAAGCCGTTGGATGTTTATAACACTTTTTTATGTCTGAATATAGGACTTATAATGCATTAAGTGGATATAGCATGTTCATTGTGTGTTTTAATCATCATACTCTTAATAATTATAACCAGTACGCATGAATTATAATTTCTTAAGAATACTCTTAAAATGCATTAGAAATACAGCCTTCATTGATTTGTTATTTAAAAAAAAATTTATTCGTAGAAACAACCGCAGTTCAAATTTACACTAGATACCTGTGACATTATGTGCTCGGAGAATACAGGTATTTCCTGTAGACACCTTTTGGCCTAGTTCTCTCTAGCAGTTTGGCCTAATTTTTGCAATGTGAATGGGTGTTTGCATAACCACTCATGCAAGCCTCAAAAAAGGGATATTTTCAAGAACGTTGGCGTCTAAACAACCCTAGATTTTTAAAGTATGGGCAAAAAACTAAACAAAACTAATTAAATTGGCAATTTTTAATCAAAGAGTTACTACAAGTGAGGAAAAGAAAAACCATACAACACTGGTTTCACAACATTGAAGAAGACAATCCGTGCTTTCCAAACCTAATTCAGAAGAAAAGAACAGAAAAACAAAAGAGAGGGGGAAACAGTAAATAAACAAATAAATGAACAAGTGGCATCTGAGTAAGCCATCACTGATAAATGTCAGATCTCAGACGATTTTCTTTCAGAGTGCGCTCTCGAATGAGTTTTAATTATTCATGAACAGGAAAAAAGGCTAGTGTACAACCAGGGGCAGATGTGGGCTACATATAGAATACAACAGAAAAGCGTGCAACATTGAACAAAAAAAAATCTGTGTTGCCATGAATTGCATATTTTTTTAATCTACTTTAATAGACTGTAACAGCTCACATCCAGTGAAAAAAGTTGGGCGTTTTTCCAATTCAGTTCCAGTATAATTCTTTTAGCAATTATTAAGCAAAAAGCTAAAGCACTTGACTGTGATAGATAGGTGATAGAGACCTGAAGGTCTTCGGCAGGTTTAGAAAAGCATGAAAGAATTGCAATTTTTGACTGAAAAAGCAGATAGTAACAACAGTCCTGAAAGACGCCTCAAATTGTATCCATATATTTGGCGACAAACAACAGAAAAGTCTTACATTTAAGATGCATGCAACAACCTAGCAATCACCCAGAAATGCACAAAAACTCTCAGAATACCCTAGAAACCACATAGCAATGCTTTATCAGCCGAAACAGGAAAGCCCTTAAAAACTAGTTTGAAATATAGTGGCATTCTCAGTGACCATGTCTTTTCACTCACAGGGCCTTTTCACACGACTGGGTTGTCCGGCCCGCAGCACGCTTTTGAGATGGATGCACGAGATGACTTCATTGAGGACGGGGAATGCCATAGCAACAACTCGCAGGAACCTGAAGAGCAAGACAGCACAAGTGGTGAGACGCACAGCTTCAGGGGCACGACTCTGTCTTTCAGTTTATTTCTATATTTGCTATAAAAGTTTATGTACAAAACAGGAATGCAGCTGTGATTGTTTTGCGATTGCAGTGTTGAGTCATAAAAGCAAGGTGACCCATGACGGAGCCATTGATAACAGTACAACTAACATTTTTCCCCTCCTATGCTGCCAGACGACGGTGATAGTGATTTTGATAAAGACGACTCCTCGAACGCTTCTGCTGATGACAGCATGACGAGTAATAAGAGCAGCCAGTGCCTCATGCTGCATGATGACGTCAAGGAGGTGAGTGATGGAGGTGGAATGAAAGATGTAGATCATTCTGTGAATATCCTGCATTCTTCTGTTATCATGATTTGCATGACAAGATTGTCACAGACGGTGCTCCGATAACTTTTTATCATTTTTTTACTTGCAAAGAAAAAAATTGGCCTTGACCAGTTCCTTAATTTAAATAATTCACAGATTGTAAAATGTGTTTCAAATTACACTAAAACATTCCCCATATGCTAGTATTGAATGTGAATATGTATACACACACACACACACACATATATATATATTTGAGCTACTCTAGTATTTGTAGTAGATTTCCATCCTGAATTAATAATTGAACAGATTAAGCATGTGGGTTTCATACAGTTATAAGGTGAAAAGCGTGATCAAATTCTGTGACATCCCACCTCAACGATTGCTGGCATCTTTAAGAGTCGAAAGATATTTTTGTAGGGTGACTCATGGCTCTATAGCAACCCAGTTGACACGACAGTTGGAATGAGTCACGAGGGCTTATGCATTCATTTGTCTGCCATACCACACCAGTGCCGCATCAGTCATCCACAGCTACAGTCATTAGCAGCTTCACAGAACAGTCACTTGAGTGCAAAAATATTACACTAGATTTCAGAATATAATCCTGTCTTTCATTGTGTCTGTTAGGAGAACGAGGAGGGGGCAGACCAGGGGGGCAGTTTTGCATGTCCTCTTTGTTCCCTGGAGTTCAGTAGCCCAGATCAGCTCATCGCACATGTCTACCAGGTGAGGACAACAATACCTAAGCCTACTTTATGTTTCAGAGTAACAGTGCATCCAAAAATGTATCATGTAGTTCCCAATCTGTATGAATTTCTTTGTTCTGCTGAACACAAATGAAGATTTTTTGAAGGAAGTTTGTAAACAGGATGTTTTGGGTCACTGGTGATTCCATAGTAGTTTTTTTACTAGTATGGAAGTCAATGGTAACCTGCCTGCTTGAAACTACTTAAAGGTGAGTAAATGATGACAGAATTTATATTTTTGGTGAACTATTTATTTAGGATTTATCTTGGGTAATCCAATCACAAGGGGACAGTGCTAAATAAATATATGTACTGGAGTCTAAACTAAAAGGTTTTGTGATCACTTAAACGACTTAAGCCTGGAATACACAATATGACTAAAACAATAGGCAACATATAGTTGCTGACTTTGTAAACTGTTCCAGACAAAGGCTAGGAACCATACACCAAACAACTGGAGATCACACACTAACAGACTTTAAAGTCATTGTGAACACCACAAACTCATGCAAGAGTGACGCATGAAAACTGTATGTGCCCTAAAATCAACTCACAATATGTTTTATATCCTTGGACTGGATGGAAACCAAATTTGAAGCGCAAAAATTTTAGTCTGTTGGTCGTACGCTACACAAATGTCTGTGAAATATGCCTGCGGTTCTCCAAAATTTGCAGGCTGGCTCTGCTTTCCAGCTCCTCCGTACTGAAAAAATCTATGCAAAAGTTGCTTAACATACTCCAAGTTCAAATAAAAATGATTTTGTCATTCACTCAATCATACGCAATTCCAAACCTGTAATACTTTCTTTCTTCCATGCATGGAAATTATGAATGATGTAATTGCTCTTTTCAAACCATTTATAATGAATAGAGACTGATCAAATGATACGTTTATTTTTCACCCTTTTTAAAGCTTGAAAGCTCTAGTGCCTATTGTAGTTGCTAGTTAATGTATGAAATCTCTTTGTCCTATATTTACTTTGATCAGCACACAGCTGTGAGTGGCAGTAAGAGCTATGTCTGTCCAGTTTGTGGAAGAGCTCTCAGTTCTCCTGGCTCTCTTGGTCGCCATCTTCTCATCCATTCAGAGGACCGACTGTCCAACTGTGCCGTATGTGGGGCTCACTTTACAGACACCAACAACTTCAACAGGTCAGTTCTTCACTCAAGACATGATTTTACTAGGAAGCTGTGCTTCATTGTTGTTTCTAACCGTTTCCTGGTCTGAAATCGTAGGGAAAAGTTGAAGGAGTTCCTCGACACAAGCAGTATAGAGATCAACAGTGAGGGTGAGGCCTGTGCCATGTCCAACCCTTTACCCAGAAGCACTATGACTAGCCCAAACACACATCCTGGTCCTGGACTGACCTCATTGCCAGATGGTCTTCTCCCCTCTGCACCTCTTCCCTCACTCCCTGATAGCCTCAGTCCTCAAAGCACGGGACTTTCGCCTCTTCCAGATCTTATGAACCCTATGCCCGTGTACCCAGCTGGGGTTTTGTTGGTCTGTAACAGCTGCATAGCTTACCAGCAGCTTGTGGATGCCCAGTCGCCATCCATGCGGAAATGGGCAATCCGTAGGAAAAATGAACCTGTAGAGGTACGGATGCAGCGGCTCGAACGGGAACGAACGGCCAAGAAGACCAAGCGGGCATGTGAGACACCGGAGGAGCGGGAAATGCGGCGCTTACGAGACCGCGAGGCAAAGCGTCTGCAAAGGATGCAGGAGACGGATGAACAGCGGGCACGTCGTCTGCAGCGAGACCGGGAGGCCATGCGATTCAAGCGTGCCAACGAGACACCCGAGAAGAGGCAGGCGAGACTCATCCGTGAGAGGGAGGCCAAGAGGCTGAAACGGCGCTTGGAGAAGATCGACCCATCGCTGAGAAACCAAATCGAGCATGACCCTGCTGCAATGGCTGCGCTCACTGCTGATATGAGCCTATTCCAGTTTTCCTTCCCCATGTCCGTCCCTCCCATGGACAACGGACTGTTTATGAAGCTTCCCTAACAAGCACAGCTCCAAACACCCCTGGGGCCCAACACTTGGAAGAATTTGCCATTCTTAAAGAATAACCATCTTGACCATCGTTGTTATGAGAAGGTTATGGTCTTGCAGTTTCAAGGAGGTGCTCACCCTGACAGCGATTTGCAGTGATGTAGGCACCAGATGTCTTTCGCTCTCAAAGACAGATTTGAGGCTAAACGAAAAGCCCAAGTTGCACAGCAATACTGCTGTGAAGAGCAGATGCAAGCTGCAACATGGCGACTACCAGTGGGAGTGTAGACAACGAAGCTCACATGATCCGCTGCCTGATACACTTAGATATTGTATTTGAGTACAGAAGTGGTTGTACAGGACAGTCCAGGCAAGATTAAGAGTAGTCAACGACAAGAAGAAATAAACCTCCTGTAAACTAAAGCTTAACAAAGAACCCCTCTTGGGGACCTCATCCCTTTACTGCGATTTCAATGAAAGAGGTATCATGCAGATGATGTTCCCATCTGGTAGTCAGAATAGGAAAGAGGAGCCAAAATCCACCACCAAGACCATGCCGACTTGCCAAGTTCCAATGATTTAATTGCTGTCAGTGCGAACAACCCTTTATGAATTTCTGTACCATATTACAAATTATCTGAACTTCTCTGACATTAACTGAAGGGCAAACCCTCTCAGTAAGCATGTTTTAGGAGACTACTTTGTTTTCAAGGCTCAGACTTTTAGCCGTCTTTCTTCAGAGCAGTGAGATCCTTCCAGACGGAGGTTCTCTGTTTGCACACGGACCTACAGTGACAGGAGTGAGACGTGTAGCCACACTCAGCCTACTGTTCAAATTTGCCAGTCTAAAAGGTTGGAGTTTACCTGCAACTACGGCTCACCTCCCAGGACCCAAGATTGGGTCACTACTAGCTCATACTCACAGAACCAACTACCTCACCATGGGATCTTTGCGTGGCCTAGTCACAACTGTGGCCTCAACCTGAACCACAGGGGCCATGCAGGTCCACTGACTCAATGTTCCCTATGCCAACACATAAACTTGTCCAGGGGTGTAGTCCTCTAGTCCTGCTCCTGGAGGGTTTGTCCTCCCGAGTTCACCCCTGAACCATCTAATCAAAGTATTCAAGGTTACTTAAAACCCCTAGGCAGGTGTGTTGGAGTAGATTGGAGATAAACTCTCCATGATGCTGGCCATCCTGGAGCAGGATTGGACACCCCTGGTATAATCATTGCCCTACTACATGTTCGCCGAAGTGACAACTTTATTTAAATACTGTTATGAGTGCCGCTAACCCAAATGCTGAAATCTTAGTGGGCTTGTGGTCTTTGCTTATTAAGACCATAATGTGTCATACTTGTCAAGATTTAACACCTTTGCAGCCACTGTGTCTCTCAATGCACTCTTGATTTAAGCCCAACCTGGTGCGAACTTTGGAAACCATGGTCCGTGTGGGATTATATCAATGAAAGTGTGGACTCCAAGAAAGACTTCAAGGGCTGAGGGTGCCATTTGGGACAAGGCCTCTATTGGAGACTTTGTCCTTTTTTAAAAAAGGAAGGCCATTTCTGCGGATGTACTGTTAAAAACTAAGAGTATCTGTTTCAAAGCACATTCACACACACTTCTCTGACCTCCCAAAGGCTTTATACCTTATCACAATGCTACACGGGTTGATATTTGTCTAGGAACTCAGGGATGGTGTGGATCATCGGCATCCTCCTGAGAACATAAGAGGAGCAGGAGACCTCCTCTTCCTTATTCTTCATCATCACTTGCTCAGATCATATACTACCTTTTACTCACCTTTTACTGGTCACATGAGCCTTTTTTTCTGTTGTTCAGACTACAAACTCCTCACCTGAGCCAAATGTCAATATGGATATAACGCTACTCCATGACATTTCAACTAACCAACCAGTCTCTGCCCTCTGCTGCTGTCACTGTACTGTATAATGTGTATTTTACCTCTTTAAACCAGTGTGATCCCACACTGGACCTGGGAATGCTTGTTGTTTATGGTGAGGCACTGAACGTGTGCTCGATCTCTGCGGCAACATAAGTAGTGTACAAATTCAAACTGTTGCCTTTGTCACTGGAAAGTTGTGCTTTGGTTTTATATTTAATGATTTAAATGAATCTGTGTGCTAATTCTATGAGATGTGCAATGATGTAAAGGTTTAACGAATGCATGTTCAATGAAACAATCAGGACGAACACTTCCAGAGAGAAATCCATCCTATATGAAGCAGTGATGATGCTGCATATGTATGTAAAAATCTAAATGGCAAGGTAAAGACACAGTCGCAGACACTAATTTAAAGGTGAAGTGTGTAATTTCTGCCGAAATAACGCTTGCATCCCAAACACTGCCCCGTCTTCCATTGTTTACCAAACTGGTAATCCCACCCAAAATTTTAACCAATCCAGAATCTGAATGTTGGAACACCCAACAAACACGGTAAAGTCCAGTGGTTTTACCTTGTTTGTTAGGCAGTTTACGGCAGCGGTCCTTCAACATTTTGGATTAACCACTTCAATGCCTTTGTCACAGATTTCGTGAGCCACAGTAAATTTTTCAGAAGGCTGTTTTGTTCCTTTTTATAGAAATTAAGCTTCTTTTAGCTAATAAACTGATGAGCCGACTGTTAGCTAGCTAAGAAATTGGACTAAACACTTACGTACATGTGAGAACAGAGAACAATAGGGTGACCATATGTGCACTTTTCCCTGGACATGTCCTTTTTTTGGGAAAAAAATAAAAAATAGCGACTGGCTGGAATTCCGAAATCGCCTGAAATATCCGGGATTTGGCTTCTGCTTTTTACAGTCACTATGCATTGTGTGCATTTTTTGTATTAAAGCCCTCCACAGGACTGTTTTCTTAACCCCGCTCCAAATTTCTGACTATTACGACATTAAGCATTATAATATTGAATATAATCTTCACGAATCAGAGAGCCGCTATCAATATGCAGAGTACGTTGGATGCAGGGTTGCCAAATCCGCATTTATTTTTTTAACAGTTGCGGTGTTTTGATTTTCTCCTGTGGGTTAAAGTAAATATTGCATAAATTACATTTAACTGAAATGCTTGTATTGAAGCATTTTGCATTCTACGTATTATAAGACGGTGGTTGAAGTTACGTTTTGTGAAGGATGACCACTGGTAGGAAGCCTTTTAGCGGTGTATAAAATCAATATGCATAACAGTGACTGTAAAATAAGTATTTTAGGAATGGAAATTAACCCCACCCCCATTTCCCGTCTGCATCCTGCCTCACTGTTGTCTTTTATTTTTTTTACTAAACTATGGTCACTCTAGACAACAAACACTTAAGCATAAAATGAGTTAATTACTTATGTTAGCTGGTTAATTTAATGTTGGTGCTTTTATTTATGCAAGTCTTTTTTATTGATTAAACTCGAAAACAAGAACCACTTGGGAACTCCTCTACAAGTTGAGAGAATATTACACACGTCACCTTGAAACTGACTTCTCAGTGTTAT
This sequence comes from Enteromius viviparus, assembly GCA_032353835.1. Classification (NCBI taxonomy): domain Eukaryota; kingdom Metazoa; phylum Chordata; class Actinopteri; order Cypriniformes; family Cyprinidae; genus Enteromius; species Enteromius viviparus. The sequence continues at coordinate 2,399,389 of JAUCNO010000873.1, read as the reverse complement.
ATATTGAGCGATAGGGTTAGTCATGTTAAAACGGACCATCTGTAAGTACCTCTTGAAAACAGGGTAGCCTGCGTGTGTGTGTATGATATGTATGTCTTATATTTCATTCCAATACTTATTCCAATTTATTTATTACAGTGAATGATGCACATTTCAGTGTTTTAAATTCACAATGTTGTCATTACCTTCTTTAGAGATACCTCTCATACTCAAAGTGAAGCAGCTGAGCTTTCCCGCACAGTTGAAGGCAACTGGATACTGGTCCCGCATTTATGCTGTTGTGAAGTATTAATGATGGGCTCCTTAAGTAAAAGAAAGGATTTAAGGTACATCTGATAAAGCATCACTATGCAATTGAGAGCTGTACTCAAATTTTGTATTACTACTATGCAGTTGATATGAAAATAAATGGACTCAAATGCTCCAGATCACAAACCTCAGGCAACTCTTGACAGTCAAGCCATCGGCCCTCAAGTCCGTAACCCTCGGCCACCAGATCCATCCTTAGTTTTGTTTTCAGTTACTCCCTTGATAAAGACGGAGTTGATGATGATGTATGCACATTCAGGAAGAACAATGCAATTTCCCATGACCAATTCCCTGAAAGTCATTATAAAGCACTGAGTTGTTTCATACAGTAGCGTCAAAGTTGTGGAAACCCAACCAGATGCAATGAGAAAAAAACGAATGACTCTCTGTATTCCAGAATGAGATGTTGGCATTGTTTATTTTGAAGATAAAATATAAAAGAGTATTTTCAAACATTAACCCTATTTAGTCTGCATTATTCCTGAACTAGTATTTTAAGTGGGATGCATTGTCATGTGACATGTTATGTATTAAACAACCATTTTCTTTTACATGTCTGTGCATATAAGTCAGTAAACCCCTGGCAATTGCATGTTACATGTCCTAAATGCATTTATACAAGCTTTTCATTAAGGATTGGAGTTCAGTAATGACTTGCCTTTTTGTCAGATATTTTCATGATAATGTTTACAAATCTAAAAGGCCAAAATGACTGAAACATACGAAAAGTGACAAGGTCACATTGCCAAATGGTCCTGTTCAGAAAGCCATGCTCTGTTATTGGGTTAACAGAAAGAAAGCTCATCATAAAAGCAGGAACAGAATGTGGAATAAACATTGACTTTACTGCTACTGGTCTGTTTTTGTCTTTCTCTCTCTCTCGAGAAAAAAAAATGCACACATGTACATTGAGATTAAAACATCTGGAATTCAAAAATTGGCATGCTGATTATATTATTTGTAACCATTTGTTTACTTTGAAGAAAAAAGCATTGTAGTTGATATAATGCATTTCATCTGAAATTTGGTCACAGTACATTTTGAATAATTTATCTGAATTATTTTCAAAAGCACGCTGAAAACCAAAACCAATTTAACCCCTTGTGGAGTATTAAAGGGGTCATATAATGCCAGGTGTACTTTTACAAGTTGTTTGAAATGAAATGTGTTGTGGCACCCTATAATGATAAAAATCCACCCAGTGTTTTGTTTGTAATCTCCTTAGATGTTTTATGCTTTCTCAAAAGTCTGACGTCACATGGTCGGAGGCCCCTCCCATGATTGTTGATTGACAGCAGCCAGTCACACAGACCCTCAGACCCGCCCTGAGTGAGCCGTCATCAGACCGAGACGCAGAGACAAGCAAGACTTTTATATAATTTAATACAAACTATATTACAAACTTTCCATTAAGACCCTAAAGAATCATATTAGCTTGTGGAAAATTGGCTTATGAACCCGTTAAATATTTTAAGTCTAGGACTATGAATATAGCTAATAAAAGATCCCGTGAGAGCGCTCAGAAAAGAGGGGCGGGGTCAGCAGTGCTTGTAAAGATTTAAAGGGGAAGTACACAGAAAAGAGCTGTTTGACAGGGTAAAATGGGTGTTTGTTTACACTACCATTGAGAAATTTTAAACAAACTATATTATTTTCATTAAGAATCATCAGCTTGTGGAAAATGTGCCTTATATGACCCCCTTAAAAAAAAACAATACACAAAGTTGTACATTCACAGACTCAAGGGTTGTATTTAAATTTCTTTTAAATGAATGCATAATACATTGGGTATTACTGTAATCAATCTAATATTAAACTCTGCATTGTATTCTTCAGGTGCGTCGATGCACTTTTAGAATTTATTACAATTGCTAATCGAATGGAACTCATGAAAAAACAGACGTCAAGCCAGCATGTTAATATTATATAGATATATATATATTATATTATATTGTGTTTACTTAACAAACATGATAAATGCAATGCTTCCAAGAAGTTAGCTGTAACAATAAAAATACAATATCTTTGTGTCCTTACATAGAATGAAAACAGGAAAACAAAAAACAGAACAGCCCTAAGTAGTTCACAGAGAGGTACAAATATACAGTACAAATCTATTTTATTCAAAAAAGGGTACAAATAAAAACGCAACAAAATATAGTTATTAATGCTTTGTAAAGTTCAGGTAGGTGTAGGGTAGTCTAAGGGAGCACTTTGGGTAGACAACTCTAAGGCTTCTGAGAAGAATTAATACATATTGGTACGGCCATACGATATTAAAATGTACTATACAAAGTTTATACAACCTGGATTATACTTGAGGATTGAATATTACACTTACATCATTGCATATATTTCGCAGATTTTATGCATTAAACAAAGATGCCATCTTTTTTAAAACTGGTCACACGTCACATAAAAAGCAGTGTCACTTAGTGCCGAGAAGTACAATGTCAAATTCGAGAGTATATAATGATTCCTTTAAACCCTTGCAACTGTTAGAAACCTGATTTCAGCTGACATTACTGACTCTGGCCTGCCGTGCCACCGACTTCTGCCTGGGATTTACACAAACCGCCATGTGTTCGCTTCATAAAGCCTTCCAAAACATTATATACATTCAAAAAAAAAAAAAGAAAAGAAAAAACATTTTAAAGCAATGACACCACACTAACGCACTGAAATGTTACTGAGCTGCACATTCATCCATAACCCAGACTGTTATCCTCAAGTGGGTTCAGTCATTCGACATGTCAGCTCAAAACTCGCCAGTGGAGTCAGGGAGACCAAATGGACTTCTGTAAAATATTTCCCAGGACTCTCAGCCAAAACTAGATCAATAACTGCAGATAATCCCGCTTTGGATCCTCCATCTTCCAACACAGACTCCAATTCATTTAGCTTTCACTCACGTCCCCAAACCACTTTAATGAGAAAAAAGCTAGATCCAGTGATAAAGAGCTGGTAGTTTTTTTTTTTTTTTTTAAAGATACAACATCTATTTAATCTCAATAGTAATGCTGATTAAGAAAAGAAACTTCTTTGTAATAGTTCAAATACAAAATTTAGATGCCATTTGATTTTGGTGTAAAATATGGTTGTGTCAGTGTTGGGGAGTAACTATGTACATGTAACGAAAAAATTAATTAGGATATGCTAAATAATATTAATTTGTTGCTTTGCCTGTTTTTGATTTGCATGATGCGTTCTGCCATTTAAAGGATTAGTTCACCTCAAAAATGAAATGTGTGACCCCTGTGTCATTTCAAACCCGTAAGACAAGTTAAGATATTTCTGATGAAATCTGAGAGCTTTCTGACCCTCCACAAACCGCAATGCAACTGAATGTGTATTGCTGCGATGCTAGTAGAATACTTTTTTTGGGCAGAAGATGCAAGTCAGGCGAGAAAAATGGATAGAGTAAATTATGTTATCTTTGTGCAAAAAAAGTATTTTCGTGGCATCGCAAAACTGAAGTTGATGCACTGATGTAACATGCACTGACTGTTTTACTGCCTTTCTGGATCTGGGATCACTTTAGTTGTATTGCGGTCTATGGAGGGTCAGATAGCTCGCTGATATCATCAGAAATATCTTAATTTGTGTTCCGAAGATGAACGAAGGTCTCATGGGTTTGAAACGACATGAGTGTCAGTAATTAACATCAAAATTTTAAATTTTGGGGTGAACTAACCCTTTAAAGGCCGTTCTGTAAAGCAGTGCTACTCTAATGCTTTTGATTGGTTTTCATGTTTGAATTTGGAGCGTCTGCCGATTGCATCGATCTACATTGCCACCAAAAGCTTCAGGCTACAACCTGATTAACAGTTGAAAACATTCATTAGAGAAGCAGGCGAATCAAAAAAAGCAATTAAGTTGCATCAATCAAGTCACTGAAATCTACTTATTACATATTAACCTGTTACATTTCCAAAGTAACCTTCCCAACACTGGGTTTTGTGAGATCCATAACTTCACACGCTTTACACATGCCCTACTAACAAGAGCAAAATATAAATACAACATTAAAAGATTTAGAGCATATGTTAAGCTTACATTGTGTTCAACAATGATACACATTATGAGCTAGTCCCAAAATATTGTCTTACAATCAGTAAGTGCAACGTCACTAATTGTTGTCAGTGAGCAACCCGAGCCACCTTTACAGAGGAGTCCATGGCCAAAACAACTCGAGTTGATCTCCGTGTAAAATCGTACGACCTTGCAGAGCGGGGGAGTCACTTCTACACAGCGTTTACGAACGGTGCACATCTTAAGGCGGTATTGACAAGCTAATACTATACAAAACTTATCTTCATATCTGTACAAGCACACAAATGGATGATTGTTTTGTTTTTTTACATGGTTTCGAATGATTTAATATGATGGCAAAACATTTAGCGTAACACGACAGTTGAGGGGAAATAAGTGCAGAACATTTCATTGCATCAAAGTGACAAATGTCTATGTTACATGATTAAATGAGGCTCTGTGGAAGAACAACTTGTGATTCCCTAAAGAAGAGGGCCACTGCACACCAGATACACTCTAGAAATATCCTCCATAAATCACCAAATCATGCAAGTGGACCAAAACCTGAATTTGAACTGCAAAACACTCGTTTGCAGGCTGGTCTGGTTGTGCTTTATGGAAAAGAAAATTCCCATTTTATTTCAAATTATCCAACTCATTCAAAATGCTTATGAAACCCTGCGTATATCTAGTATGCAGATGCCCTAATCATTAAAGGGAGATGAAATGCTTTTTAAGAGACGTTTGTACTTGACATTTATGCAAAGGTGAGGTAAGGACATGATTAATTTTCACACATCCATAGAGGGAAGGAAATGCAGACATGTATTATCTATAAGGATGCAGCTTGTGCGAAACCCTTCTGTGCTGTTACCATTGAAGATACAACATCAAATTAACCCTGAATGATAACAAGCATAGCTTTAGAGTCACATTTCACCCCCAAAAAGTGCTGCATGGACGACGCAATTCTGTATGCCAACACCTAAAAACACACTTCACATGAGTTTTTCTAAATGTGTTCTTGGTTAAATGCCTGAAATAAGGTTATGTGGTGAACACAAGCTCAAGATATGTTCATGTTTTATTCTATGACACATAAATCAGTAACTTTTTCTTTTTTAACTTATCTTGAAAAAGCAAAATTCTCAGTAATTACATTTGTACACTTGTTGTTGTTTTCCAAATATTGAAGCTGAATCATGGAGATGTTGAAGTCGTGCGATTATTGCAGCTCGTTTATAGCCTACATTTTGCTTTATACTTCTGGAAATTGGATTTAGGCTTCAGAATTAAAGCAGTGTGAAGTGAAATGAACAAAACACGCACGATTCATTAACTTGTTGCTCACAGAGTTGATTTTCTGCAATCATCCAAAAGCCAATGAAGAAATCTTACTGGGTTTTTGTTGAGATGAACTTTCAGGTTGGCCTTCAAAAATAAGCAACCAATGCAGCACTCTATTACTTAACATCTATTTAGATAAGATCAAAATGGCAGCACAGTAGGGTTCTCAAGCCTGTGAGATGTATGACGTTATGACATTAAGAGCAAATTGGAGACACGCAAATCTCCCAGAGAACAAAGCTTAGTAAGACAGACCAGAGTAAAGTTAAGACATTGGGAAGGCACAAACATAGCGTCAACTCTCCTGGTTTACAGTGCACATGATAGTAGCTCAGTTCTTAATGTAAGCGTACTCAGTCCATCTCCGCCTCGAAAGTTGCAGATTGGAAATTTCGTCATGAAAAGAGATGGCTGGTAAGGCAGTGCATTTGAGAAGACCGAGAACAGTGCACCATTGCTGACAAATACAAAAAAAAGAAAAACACACAGCGACACCAGATAAGCTTCGGGTTATGTGACTTAGTAGTGAGATAACTAACCACTACCATAAAGGTCACAGAGCCTGTGGGTTACTGAAAAGACACAGAACGTGCAGCTGACTTCTGGTGAGATCGGAGTATTGAAACTGCATTAGGGTGCTGACTGAGTCTCTACTGCATAGCTCATGCTAAAGCTGTATCGTTCTGCTATTTCGAGTCAAGTATTGCTTCAATTCTAATACTTCAAATAATGGAGCAGGTCTGAATTTTGAATAACATGATTTTTCCCTTTCTGTGAAGGAACAATGTAAAACCTTAAACTAGCTGAAGCTGGGCTTTCAAGCCGGCAGACCAACTGGCTTGAGCCCGGAAGACCAGATCTGGCCAGTTTAAGCTGTTTTTCCTGGTTGGAAAGATACTTAATTTGTCTACAAGGCTTTAGGTGACAATTGTTGCCCTTTTAGACAGTTGTCACCAGGTTAAATGTGAATTGTAACAAAGTGTCCTCTATGAACTTCAAGGTGTCCAAAGTGCAACCATAACGTTCTGGGACAAAGGGGACAGAGGCAGGAAGAAATAACATGAACTAGATTTGAGACCAGATTATAAATAGCATGAAAGTGGGACTCCTTTCAAAAAGGAACAGGATGTCTTTAAACAAAATACTAACAGATGATGCTTGTGAAATGCTTCATAAATGGAAACAACAAATGGATTTGAATTTAAAATGATCAAATACTGTTATACTTGATACACACATTGCCACTTCTTCATTTAGTTTAAAAATCAGACTTGTTGGTAATGCAAATGGGGTTGTTGGTTTAAACCAGGGCCGTCAACATGCTCATAATTAATCACTAGACTAGAATTCAAGTGGCGACCCTCGTTTATTCCCCTTCCGAACTACTACTTTTTAACGTTAGAACTTCACAGACATGTGGTATCGTTGAGGTTGATGCAGTTTGGAGGAAGTCGAAATCTATCTGGTCCAATGCTAGCGCTACATTTATATAAAAAAATATATTATTTTCTAGCTAAAAGAACAAAATACATTTTCTCTTAAAGCCTTGAGTGATTGTAAGTGGCCAAAAGAGTTCAACTAAATCCTGGTCCAAACACAGACAGCCCAGCAATGCCAAGAGCCAACAATGCAGAGAAGTATCAAGGGTCTCGTGAAAAAAACTTGGGACTGAAATGGAAATAAAAACAAATAATAATTGCATCTGACATAAGTGGCATCAAAATATTGAAAAAGTCAAAAGGACAAAAACAGGAAAGAAAACTAAGAAAAAGTGGGAATGTCAGGCTCTTTCTGGAATGATGTTTTGAAATAAAACACGAGCTTCCTAATGTTTATAATATTTGGTCTAATTGCACTTAAGTCATGATTTCATCCATCTGAAAATGTTCAGTAACTACGAAAAGTGAAACTGCAGCATTTTCTCTTGGCTAATTTGTAAACAGTGTCCACCTTGCCTGTCAGTTTCTCATGAGCCAAAAACCGCCAACAAAACACAAACATTTTCCCTTCATCATCAAAAGAAAAGAAAACTATAAAACACATATCTGATTCCCATTAAAGAGTCAGTGTGAATCAATTGAACTTATCTGTGCAATACAAGACCTGCAGTACAAGTTTTAAAAAATCACTCGTGGGTAATATTGCCAAGAAATGAGACAGAACGCAATACTGTACAAGAGTTCACCAACTACAAAAACCAAAGAAGAAACCTCAGCACAGATTAGAAACTGTATTAACGAAGCACTTTCCAGAGAAGAGCTGTTTCGAGACAAGTTTTCAGTTCAACACTGGTGCTAACCAGGTATGACATGACAAGTTTCCAGTGAATTTGTCCATCCAAACTGAAACAAAATCACAGCTGTCAAAACCAATGGAGCAAATTTGGACCACTGAAGTTTTAACAGTGGGCGGAGCTACAGAGTACAATATCACACAAATAAAAACCGATTAAAAGCGTCCTGTTGTTTAGTGCTTTTTGCAGACGTGACACAATGCAACTCAAGAAAGACTCTTCTCGCTTGTCTTGTGTCATACCTGGTTAGGACACAATGTAAGGGGCCAAGATCTCTCTACGAAGTACAAGAGCTGACTACAATACATCCGGGTGTATTAAAAAAGCCCCATTTCGAGGTGTGCCTTCATATTAGTCATCACTAAAGTCAGAAAAGGAAAAGGAAAGAGGTGTTGTTTTAAGAGTAATAGCATGCTTTAAATTAACTCTTGTAGTAACTGTTAGAATGAGGATTATCACAAAGTAAAACTGCATCATCTTAAAAAAAACAAAATAAAAAAATCAAGAGAAGCGTAGGATAAGGTTAAAACGTCTCTACATACAGACTGCAACTGTTGCACATAGAAAAACTTGAAATACAAGGAGTAACCTGTCTTGTATGGCATAAAAAAAAGATAAGAAAATGTGTGCTCTGACACAACTATTGCTTTGATTTTGATAACTGAGCAGGGTCAGTTCGCACCCAACAGCAGTGACTCTACACTTGTGTGTGCGTAACGCTTCCACGGGACGACTTCATTTGAACCTGCATGCTTCAGAGCAATAATCCGTTTCCACAGGAACAAGCCGTTCGCAAACAGCTAGAACCTGTTCTGCATTTGGTCTCAGCTTCGCAAGCAGGGCTGATTTCGGCTGACACCACATGTTGTCTCCTGGAAAAGGGCACAACAATGTAGGTTTAAATAAAAATAGTTAATAATCAGACTGAAGGATGCTTCCGACCATGAGGTACTATTTTAGGGGTGGTTTTCCTAGGCCGGCCTTACTGGGAAATGATAACTCCAATGGGTTGGAGAGGAGAGATCACATAGAAACTGGAATGCAGATTCAGAACCACTGCTGAATCAAAACTAAAAACCTCTGAGGAGTTGTTAATGCAACTGTTAGGATGCATGCTAGACTTCATCTGGAAATAGTTCCTGATTGTAGAAAAGATTGTTGGATCAATTGATTGACGTGACGGCGCTGGGCAACTGTTCTCAAACTCCAGACTAGAAAGGATTCCTCGGCAGAAGCACCCTGAGAAGAGGCAGGGAGAGGAGGAGAGTGTAGGAAAGTGAGGACAAACACACCTCTAGAGAGACACGCATTAAAAACGGTCAAATTTTTAGGGTCTTAGCCAACAAAAGCCTGGCGGCGCAATAAGGGAAACAGTCAACGTTTAGAGAGAAAGAGCCTGTCTTTTAGGGGCGGGGGAAAGTTGAGCAATCTATCCTCTTTAGTCCTTCTTTAAAATATATATTTATTATTATTGTAAAGGCTTGTCAAGACTATGGCTGTATCCCATTCTTATCCCTGGCCATTCTGAAATAAACATCTACTCGAGGAACTGCAAGATATCTTCGCGCAAGTGATCACTGCCAAACATGATACTTCACCCACAGGAACACGCAGACGATGCAGGCTTTGGTACGTGATTTACCAGATAAAGCTGCCCATGCAAATCATTGTGAATGCTGACCATGACCTAGCACTGATCAAGATCAGAATCCAAGACGGGGGCGGCAGGGGGAATCTTCCAATATGTGCAAAATCTCAAACATTCTGAGGCTACATTCTCTCTCCCTCCGAGCACGCTCCCTCTTCCGCATCCGACTGACACTTCGCTCCCATGGACAATCTCTTTTGTCTGCTACTTCCCGGCGTTCGAGCGGCCCTCGATGGAAAGCTTGACCTCCTGAGGGATAAACGAGGGCCGAGAGGAGCCAGAGGCGACGGCTGATGCTAAACCCCCTCCCTCCTCGTTCTTGATGGCGTATCTTTGGAAGCCAGGGGCTGACCAGCGCCTCCCTGCGGAAGAGGCTCCCACTCCGGGTCCCAGTGGAGCATGACCCTCAGTGTGCAAATAGTAGTTGCTCTGGCTGCGAGTGTGCTCTGCTGAAGTCCTGTTCAGTCTTGGGGGAACGTCGATGTGTCGCGAACCCCCGACCTGCATGGGCTCCTCCTTGTCCCGGTCTCTCTCTCGATGGATGCGCTCCATTTTTAATTGGCTTTGTGGCCGAGGGGTGTGCTGGGGCGCAGGAGGGCCCATGGGCTGAGCTGGGGCTCCTGACGTGGAGTTGACTTTGGTGGGAGTCCGCGCCTGAACTTGCTGGGGCGGTTTCTGCTGTGACGTGGCTTGCTGCTGCAGCGTCACAGACACACAGACATCACCCACTTGCAGATGGTGACAGGTGAGGCCGTACAATTGGGCAGTCCGCTCAGGGCTACAAGACGACCAGCCCTGGCCGAAAACGAAAAACGGGTGTTCGGGGGGAACATCTATAGTCACTTTGCTCTGCTGCTCCCCCACGTTGAAATGCAGCGCCACTAGCCCGGGCCGCTGTTGGCTAGCACGGATTTCCACCACCATGCTTGAGTCGATCTTCAGCCCGCCACTCACTTCTGCGCTCCGCACAAAGTCCTGAGTCTGCAGATCTTCTACGCGCTTAAGCTCTCCGGTAGCCAACTGGATGATGGCGCCCTTCATGAAGTGCGATGGGCCGGAGGGTGCCAGCATAGGAGCCTGTGGGAAAGTACCAGGAGGCTGCTGGGAGGTCTGTTGCCCCTGTTGGATTGGCAGCTCCACCACCGCCCGCTCCGGGAGACATGCTCCCGCATCCATGACTTTAGTATATGCAGCAGGAGAAGCAGCGATTGCTGCCGAGGCCACATCGTTGGGTTGGAAAGGCTGCTGCTGCTGTTGGTGGTGATGGTAGTCCAGAGGCACGAGAACAGGCTGCCCATTGGCCAGGATAACGGCGTGGCTTTGTTGAACTATCTGCTGCTGATGTGCTCTAGATTCAGCTGGATTTGATGCATAAGGTGTTCTGACTTCGCCCTGAGTCTCTCGAAACCTCTGAGAGCTTTGAGACAGGTTCAGAGGGACATGTGCTGCTTCCTTGCGACTCGCGCCATGGACAGGAGAGGCAAGTCGTCCGACCACCTGCTGGACCTGAAAAGGAACCAGATTTAAAGTGTTTTAGAATTTAAATCATTTCAATTAGTGTCATTTCATTTTAGAATTTGGAGGGAAAAGCTGGAAAAGAGATTGGGCTCAGAGCAGATTTTCATATAAATCACAAAAACAATCTCTGTTGTTTCTAAGAAGCAGTAGCAGGAGTTACTCAATCCTTAACACACCCATAGAAGAGCTAATAAAGGAAGGAAGTGGTGTAACTGGTGCTGACTCACACGAATTGCCTAAAAAAAGAGACAAAATTCTGAAAATGCATTAAGTAGTGAAGAGGAATTCACAGTACTACTATATGATTCAGATTCAGGGCAGTCATGTTGCTGTTAACTAAAAAGTTACTAACTGAAACTAAACTGAATACAAAGTAAATCATAAAACAACAACAAAACCCCCAAAACACCTAAATGAAAATTAGAAATAATATATATAAAACTTTACTAAAAATTTACTAAGTAAATATAAGTATACAAAAACAAGCAAAAAAAAAAAAAAAGCCCACAACAAAATTACTTGCCCGAAAAAAAAAAAAAAAAAAAAAAA
>JAUCNO010000873.1:2370154-2380250 GCA_032353835.1 Enteromius viviparus | reverse complement strand
TACGCCTATGGAGAGTCCCCACGAAGATGGCAAACCAGACATGTGTGTGTGTGTGTGTGTGTGTGTGTGTGTGTGTGCGCGTGTGCGTGCGTGTGTGTGTGTGAGCAGGTGTCTCTGCATGATGTGCTCTTGTACTTCAGGTGCACTCAACATGTTCAGCATCACAGCAATGTGAACCATAAGCAGCCATCAGATTTTATACAGGATTTATGTCATATTATGTAGTCCTATAAAGGCAACTTTACAGAATCCAGTTACTGTGGATAAAAACAAGCCTCTTATTAATTTTACTATGAAATCTATCACATTATGAAGGTAAATTATAACGCTGGCTTTAAAAGTATTGATCACACATGCATATAATGAATATAATCCTGAGAACATCTGAACTATAGGTTGAAAATCTACAATTGTGTGTTTATATATCTATACACACTTTATATAGTAAATACATTTTCATTTGCCCTTCCACAAATTAAAACCTTAGAAGGTCATGTTGCATGCAAATATAGAAATATCTTCAAATAGCTAAATGCATGAAATAAGAAACCTGCTTTCTTTTTAAATCAAAACCCATTCACGGATATTTGCTCTGGTTTTAAACATAAACTCGTGCTCATGCTAATCATATGCTCAGAAAACAAGATTTCTGATTTTGCATGGCAAACTCCAGCCCTGCGAAGTTCAGCTCCAACCCTAATTAAATCTCACCTGCCTGTAGCCCTTCAGACCTTGATTCGCTTGTTCAGGTGTGTTTGATTAGGGCTGCGGCTCTCCAGGACTGCTCTAAAGAGCAGTTGCGCTTACAGTATGGATGGATCACATGTGCCAGAGACACAGCTGTTTTCTCTTACAATTAATATTAATGGATGCTAACACTAGGTTTGTTTACATGCACTAATTTTCGTCCACAAAACCAACAAAACAGCAACACCATGCAAGCGCTATGACAAATCTCAGTTAGCCTAACGCAATATACGGAGCAAGATTTTTTTGTATTTAAAAAAAAACCAGTAGATGAAATATAGAATTTATTTTAGGTTAGTTCTTCTTTTTTTTTAAGGTGACATATCATGGTGATTTTCCAGGTTTTGTTGTTGTTTTTAAAGACGAGAAGAGAGTACTAGAGTTAAAGGTGAAATAAAGAGGGAAGAGAGGTGCTTCTTGAAAGAAGAAAAGCAGTTTAGCTCCCAGTAGCCGCATTCCTTTCACTGGAGCTACTGCAAACATAATGCCCTGACAAGTCAAAAAAAACAACAACTGACGTGTATGTCAAATGAGCAAATATTTATGAACTGTCCAGTAAATGGCATGAATATTTACAAGTTATAAGTAAACATGCACATGTTCATGTGACGTTAAACCTACGTAAACATGCGGATCAAGGCCATGTGCTTAGCAGTGTTAGTTAGTTTAGTATTTCATGACCTTAATGACCATAAAAACCCCCGCAGTCAGTACTATTTCATACATCAGTTTAGAAGAACCAATTAATAAATGATTAGCTCCGTCTTGGATGATGCGATGGGTCTTTGTCACTATTAGTCATAAATTTAGCACAGTCAGCTGAGAAAATATTTGCTTTTGAATATGTATTCATTCGTTATTTGTGACATGTATTCCTGTTTTTCTTCCATAGATAATGCAATACCTATAAAGTCATGGTTCAGTGACCCCAGCGACACAGCACTTCTAAACCTGCTGCCCATGCTGGATGCACTAAGGTAATGATCTAAAACATACGAAACATGCAAAAAAAAAATTATGGTGTTAAGTGGTTAGTTCACCCAAAAATGAAAATTAGCCTGTGTTTTACTCACCCTTGAGGCAACCAAGGTGACTTTATTTTGTCAAACGAATCCAATCATAGCTATAAGAAAACATTTCCTGACTCTTTCAAGAGTTATTATTGCAGTGGGAGGGTACCTCTGTTGAACAGTCCTCAAGACATCAAATAAAGTGCACGCATCTGTAGTAAACGTCCCTCACACGGCTCCGCGGGGTAAATAAAGGCCTCCTGTAGCAAATCCATGCGTTTTTGTAAGAAAAATGTTCATGTTTCATACCTAATAAACACTTTTCTCTCACTTCCACTACCTGTCATGAGTGAAAGCAATTTTGGGAAATGAAGTAAGATGTCGTGACGACTAATGTCACGCTAAGAGTGCGGAGAGAGAACAAAACAAAAACGATAAGCACAAAACAAGGATTTGCAAAGAAAAATGTTGGAGGATTTTAATACAAGACAGAAGGAGACCCTTTGAAGTGAGGAAACTTTGCACCTGTAAACGAATTTGTAAGACTAGCATACGTCAGAGGCGTGCATGATGCACATGTCCTGTTATCCACCGGCACGCCGTCAGTGTTCGACACATGCTGGAAGTGACAGAATAGTGTTTATTACATTTGAAATATGCATGGATTTACTATAAAAGGCCTATATTTATGCCCCGGAGCCATGTGAGGGATGTTTTATTATAGATGCACGCACTTTGTGTGGACTGAAAAAAATACCCACCCACTGCAATGATAATGCTTGGAAGAGCCAAGACAACTCCTCAAATACACCTAGGCTGCCTCGAAGGGAAGTACAACACATTTTTGGGTGAACTATTCCTTTAAAATGATCCCCACCTGACTATGTGTTCCCTTCTCAGGTTCACGGCAGACGTCCGGTCCGTCCTGAGCAGGAATCTCCACCAGCATCGACTCTGGTGATCGTCCGACCGAGGGCTTTCCTCAAGTCCGCTTTTCTTTTATTTAGTTTTTTCTAATTGCTTCCCTACGTGACATCTGCCGGTCCGCTCTCCCTCGACTCTTCACCTCTCAGAAATGGCCGTACATGAGGGCCGTAGGGAGGAGAGTCTGTCCCGAACTCAAAGGGGATGCAAAAGGCAAACTTCCCCCCCCTACGTTTTTGTTTCATTTCCCTTCTTCGAAATGGAGTCTCTGCCTTACAGCTCTACCTATGCTGATCGCGTGTGTGAGTTATGTTTGTGGTATGCGTGTATGAGGACATATGCTGTTTTTTTTGTTTTGTTTTTAAATATTTGAAGATATTTGAGGCAAGAAAAAAACGACCTTTTCGTGACTTGTGTCTTCAATCCCAGCTTGGGACGTCATACCTCACTTCTAAAGGTGGTGCGAATGGAGAACGGATCGACTCAGAACTGGCCACCAACACTCTGCACATCGAATAGAGTTCACTGGAAAACTGTTGATTATGACAGGACTGGTAGATTTCAGGGTGATCACGGTAGAGTTGTACATGCTATTATTGAGGTACTGTCTTGGAAGACTTTTAATGACTTCTGTACGGTAGGCCTGTCCAAATTCGGATCATGGATCATAAATTCTGTGGCAAATTCTTAAGTTTTATTCTTCTGGTTAGTTCTCATCCTATTTTATTCTTGGCAGTAAATGAATTTGTCATGATTATCAGGGAGGATGTAATTGAATACGAGCTTTGAAGAAGCTGAACGACAGATTTTAAGCCTTTCTGCTCTAATTCTTCTCTACAGAATGTATGTGGTTGGTTATGAAATCCCACCACTTGGACGCCTTTTTACAAATGTGTTTTTTTTTCTTTCTTTCTTTCCTGAAAATGTAATAATGGCAAGACTTGAATTTATAAAAACTTCATTGTATTGAAGAGCTGACTGAGCAACAGACACCTTTTTTTACTCAAGGCCTTGTTGGTTTCTCTGTGCACCTGTCAGATAATGTAAGTTTTCTCGTCAATCTAACACTTGTTAAGTCTCAAGGCAGCTTCCTGGGACACAAGTCCATAGACCTGTGCACGTTACTAATAAAAACGTGTCACTATCCTATACTGTGGGTTCAGTTTTCTTTTACGGTCTTATTTAAAGTTTAAGGGACCAGTTGCAGAAAACCATTTGGCAATACACATTTCCTTCCTTTTTGATCTAAAAAGGGCTGTTTACATTTTAAAAAAAGACAAAATACAGTACAAAAACATATAAATTTGTTAGTTTTTAAGCTTAAACTTGATTGAATTTGGTTTGAATTGTAATTGGTTATAATAATATATATAATATATATATATATATATATATTAGTAAATATGAAAAATACGTTTTCCTCGTTTTTTTTTTTTTACACAAAGTATACAGTAGTATACAAATTTATATGGTGTACATAACCTTTGACACATTTGTCACATTAGCTGTATTTTTGTATGAATGAAATTACTTTTATTTTACTATGTTTAGTTTAAGTTATTACAGTTAACATTTTTTAATTTAAGTTTAATTGTATTATTACGTTGTTTTTTTATTTGTAATTTTAAGGAACATTTTAAAAACACCTCTGCGTCACTTCGGATACCGGAAGTGAGGGCATGCGGTCATATGACTGACCAAAACACCGCATGTATTTCTGCGCGAGTGAAAAGTAGTCCGTGCTGTACAAACACAAAAACGCGATATCAGAAACGTATTAAGTAACCGTCGAGTATCTTTAATAAGCCGTGTATCAAATGTCTCAAATGGTTTTTCTGGATGAGTGGTTTTCGGTAAAATGCCGTTTAGAGTTGACAAAAATAATGTAAATAGTGTGTCCGTATCAATGCGCAGAAGGGAAAGCACAGCAGCGGTGTGTGAAGCGCCTGGATACACTTCTGACACCCCTGTGTGTGTGTGTTTGTAAGACTAATTTACTCTTTCTTTACCAACCATGAAGTTTCAATACAAAGAAGAGCATCCTTTTGAGAAAAGGCGATCGGAGGGAGAGAAAATCAGGAAGAAATACCCAGACAGGGTTCCTGTAAGTGGATTTGTTATCGTTTGATATAACGTTAGTGTAAACACAAGCTAGCGTTATGAAGAACCACAACAGACAAGCAAAACATAAAGGGCGTCATCTACGCGATTTAGTAGATTCGTCTGTTATAAAAACAAATCATCTTGTGTTTGTGCGTCTTTTGTAAGCTTGAGTTACACGAACGTAAACAGGTTTGGCGTTAGCATGATAATGACGAAACTGCCGAGGGCCTTGTTGATCTCATATTCTTCATTATTATTTAAATAAAATGTCTGTTCGTGTTATGCTTACTAACAGCGTATTTAAAACCACTCTTTTGAAATCAAATCCGCTTGAAAGACGAATAGTTGAATGCTCGTTAAGGTGTTTTTTTATTGTCTGATCTGTGTTAATCCGCAAGGCTTTATGGACAGATCGGGCTCCTGTAGTGTGAGGCGGTCGATGTGTGTTTGTATTCGTATTAAAATCGCATTTTGGTTTAAAATAATACATTTAGGACCACGTGGAAGTGGTGATTCCTAAAATAGCCTAGATGTCCTTCAGTCAACATGTTTACATCCACAAGGCTTTCTTTGTTTCCATATCCAAGACCACAAACCAGTAAAACGACAAAACAAGCAATTCTCTAACGATTAAATATTGAAGTATAATTTCAGTGGTTTTATTATTTCCTGTTTGGACCTGTTATCATCAAAAGATTAGTAATAATAAAAATTTTTGTGCAATTTAAAAATCATTGACAGCTTGATTCAGGTAAAAAAAAAAAAAAAAAAAAAAAAATATATATATATATGTATGTATATATATGTATGTATGTATGCATATATATGTATGTATATATATGTATGTATGTATGCATATATATGTATGTATGTATGCATATGTATGTATATATATGTATGTATGTATGCATATTTAATACAGTTTTTTTTTACAAATATGAATTGAAGACTTCACTGCTAATTGTCTGAGATATTTTAGTAGTAGTAGTAGTAGTAGAAGCCTTTATTTGTCACATGCAGTGAAATTGGACCCCTCCGACCGTACACAAACATCACATTTGGTGGGGGGTAGACAGGTCAGTCGAGGGGTAGTATAGAAAATAAGGAAACAAGATGCATTTAAGAGAAAAAGACTGTCCTTTGAGAAGGGCTGTGTGAGATCAGGAGGGAAAATACCACAGCATCAAGCACATAAACACACAATCACAAGATATAACAATCATGAGACATAACATTGCAACAGGGGATGTGGAAGCAGTGTACTGTAGAGAACAGCAATGCAGCTAAAAAGCATTGGTCACAGACCGGGGGTAAAGAAGCACGAAGGCGTGGGATATGGGGGAAGGCAGTATGTCTATCTGTATGTGATGTCTGAGAAAGCAGTCCGCAGCAGGTGTTCTTGGAGCAGGCAGGAGGAATTCTCGTTATCTTGTTCTCCAGGGGATGCTTTGCTTTTGGTGGCATAAAAAAGTCCTGATTAACTTATGATCCTCTAATGGATGTTTTACATATGGAGAGAAAAAAAACTTCAAAATATATTTCTGAGAAGTAATATATTGGTCTGAAATAGTCATATGTCAAAAACAAAGAGTTGTCTTGTTCCTCATCCGCAGCCTAATTGTCAAAAATAGCACAGCTTTTCTCAGATCCTCTTTGATCACACGTAGTGGGCTTGAAAAGGGAAAGTAAAGAGTAAAATCAATTGAAAGTAGTTTGAGAGTTTCATCTAACAGTACATTAAAGGAATAGTTCCCCAAGAAAGATAATTAGCTGCAGATTTCATCGTCAGGGTATCCAAGATGTTAGATAACTTTAGTTCTTCATCAGAACAGATTTGGAAACTGAAATGGATGCTCTGCAGTGAATGGGTGCCGTCAGAATGAGAGTCCAAACAGCTGATTAAAAACATCCACACCACTCCAGTCCATCCATGTCTTCAGAAGTGACAAGCTGCTCATTTATAACAAACAAATCCATCAAGATATTTCAACTCCTGGTCAAAATATTAGTCCATAATCCACAATACTGCTTTCTCTAGTGAAAAAGTCCATCCTGTTATAATCTCATATCAAAATTCCCCAACATATTTGTTCTCAGTTGTACTGTTGTTGCTTGTGCATTATGGATTACGGACTCGTGTTTTAGCTGCATTTGAAGTTAAAAATGTCTTGTTACAAAAACACAAAGCTTTTCACTTCTCAAGACATTAACTGATGGACTTGTGATGTATTTATCAGCTGTTTGGACTCTCATTCTGACGGCACCCATTCACTGCTGATGAGCAGGTGATGTAATGCCACATTTCTCAAGATCTGATGAAAAAAGGAAATATAAAAAGATAACATGCACTGTCTGATCTTCATTCTTGAGTGAACTGTTTCTTTAACTCTACACTTTTTTCTACACTTACAAGTGTTTGTTTCATTCTGTGTTAGGTGATTGTGGAAAAAGCACCTAAAGCCAGAATAGGTGACCTAGACAAGAAGAAATACCTGGTCCCCTCTGACCTGACGGGTAAGTGGTTTTATGTTATAAAATATATATATTCTTTATATATTATATATACATATATGTTTTCCCTTGTGTTAAGAGCAATTCGTGTTTTTTATTATTAAACGGTATATGAATGTATATAAGAGTGTACATATCCTGGAAGTGAGGACAGGAGGTCGTATGATTGACTGCAGCACAGCCTGTATAAAGATTCATTGAAAAAGAAGTTGATTGCATTAGAAAATATTGTTTTTATTATTGTATTTCGACCCTGTAGCTCAAGCATTTTCTGTTCTATTTCTATATTTAAAAAACAAAAAAAGCACCCCTTTTAGGCTTGCTCTCTATTCATTTACTGGCTATTTTTTTATTATACAATTAACAAAAGGCGAAAAAAGCCTTTTAACACTAGCTTGCTCTGTTCTATTATTTTTTTATTGTTTTTATGTATTATATAATTAGATAAAAAAGCTTGCTGTGTGTACTGCGTTAGGCTAACTGAGACTTCTCCTAGCTCTTGCATATGTTTAATGTAGCTTGTCTCTTTGGATGAAAGCATCTACTAAATAAATATGTAATGTGTTTTATCAGTGGGCCAGTTTTACTTTCTCATCCGAAAGCGAATCCACCTGAGGGCCGAGGATGCTCTCTTCTTCTTCGTAAACAATGTCATTCCCCCTACCTCCGCCACCATGGGCCAGCTGTACCAGGTATTTCTCTTGCTTTCTTTTACTCTGATTGGTTTGTCAACATCGATATCAGATTTGACTTTCTCACACACAGGAACATCACGAAGAAGATTTCTTCCTTTACATCGCCTACAGTGACGAGAGTGTGTACGGCGAATAGAGCCAAAAGGAAACGACCCTCATCCCCTCGTTCCTTCCTTTTAAAACAATATATAGACGTCATGCTGGCAGCCTAGAGCTCTCAGAACTGAAGTATCAGATGCACTTTTGCTTTCAGTTTATCATATCTTCTTTTGTGCTTTATCCTTCAATTCTGATGTTTATTAAGAATTTACTAAGAAGCCTTTTTTCTTTGTTTTTCATGGTTCTTACAAAGCTCTAATAATACAATGAAAATGACACTGATACTGTTATAATTCGAATTGATTTCCGCTTGTATGCAGTCGTGTATTCATTTATAACATACAGACCTTTCCTAGTCAAGCTCATTTCAAGTATTTTCGACCGTAGTTGAACGTTTGCTCTTCTAGATGGTTTCTAACTAGCATGTGCAGTCCAGCACTCGCTGGTCAGACTGGAGAAATGGGACTAAAGTGTATTCTGTTGTCAGCTAAGTCTAATATGCTGTTGTTATTTTGATTTGCTTTTATTGTTGTACCTAAAGGAATGTAGATGGGTAGATTTATTTTAAGTTGTAAATCTAAAGTGCAAGTTTTATTTGCAGTTTTTGTTTTGTTTTTTAGTTTTGGTATTCAGTTATATTTCTGGTACCCGTGACAATGACCATATAAACCAAATGCACACCAATTTTGTCTGTTGTCATTCTTCTCTCAGACCGGGGGCCTGTTTCAGAAAGGAGGTTAAGAGACAAATCAGAGTATGTTAACCATAAAATGAAAAACTGAGTTTTCTGTTTCAAAATGGCAGGTTTGTCAAACTCGAGGAAGCAGGTTAAGTCAAGCCTGTTTCTGAAAGAGAGGTAACCTTTACTCAGAGTCAGTTACCATGGTAACGTACTCTGTGAACCTAACCCGGTTAGGAGCCGTGAGATACTATGTGCAGCTTTCTTTACAACATCAGGGATGGGGAGAATAATAGTAAGGCCACTGTTTGCAGAGCTGTACGGAAAGTGTGCCTCGCTCTGAAACGCTTTCTGCACATTTTTGTAGTGTTTCCTGGCCACAAGCCCCTGGGAGTCATCAAAAATTTTACAGAATTGCTTGTTTGTAGCGTTCTAATCAGTTCAAATGTATTTAATACAATATTCAGTTCAGTTAATAACATTTTGCTGCGATTTAAAACTACTTTCAGGATTTCCCAATGTGGTTGGACGCATTGATGGCACACATATACCTATCATTGCACCAACTTGTTAATAGAAAAATCAATCCACAGCATTAATGTGCAGGTACTCTGAGGTACATGCAGTTTACAATGGTGAAACACCACATAACAATACTATAGCAATCATATATCGTGATGCTGCACATATTATCACCAATGTTGAGGCCAAATGGCCCGGCTCTGTTCTTGACAAATCTGAATCTACATAGATTGTTTTGTTAAAAACATTACAGTCTAAACAGCCTAGAAAGATCTCATGTATTAAGTTTCCTTACAAATTAATCTGCACGTTGGACAAAAACGTTTTAATAATGTTTCACAAGTTCGTACTTGCCGGTAATTAAATAAGATAAGCTTGTTTGGCGTGCTGCTCAGGGAGAAACTCAGGGTTAGGAGGGCGGAGCAGCCCTAAGGGCTCGGGAGAGGAAGGAGGCGGACAGCCAGTTCCTAACCCTGAGTGAAGTCAAGGAGGAGCTGGGGAGGAGGTGGGATACTAAGATCGAGATTCGAGAGGAGCACACACAAAATCGTGCAGGGGTGCAGGGTCCAGGCCGGACATCGAGCTCTGCCCTCGCTAGGGTTCAAATCACTAGGGCTTGGGGTCCGACGTCCACCCGGCTCGCACCTGGACAGCACGCTAAAATTTTTATGATAAAACGAAAAAGCGCAAACTCTTGAACTGGAAGGAAGGAGATCTGATTATTTATAGTTATACTACGGGGCCGTTGAATGCTTGAATCTGATTGGCTGACGAACGTTCTGAGGTGTGCAATTATTTTCAAGGAA
>JAUCNO010000873.1:2333773-2346662 GCA_032353835.1 Enteromius viviparus | reverse complement strand
GTTCATAGAATGAGTAAAGGCAGGTGAGCGAATACTTTTGGTAATATAGTGTATATATATATATATATATATACACACACATACAGTGGGGCAAAAAGGTATTTAGTCAGCCACCTATTGTGCAAGTTCTCCCACTTAAGATGAGAGAAGCCTGTAATTTTCATCATAGGTATACCTCAACTATGACAAAATGAGAACCACAATAATTTATTTGCAAATTATGGTGAAAATAAGCATTTCGTCAATAACAAAATTTCATCTCAGTACTTTGTTATATACTCTTTGTTGGCAATGACAGAGGTCAAAGATAATCACTAGGTGTTCACACACTGTTGCTGGTATTTTGGTCCAGATCTCCTCTAGAGCAGGAATGTTTTGGGGCTGTCGCTGGGCAGCACAGACTTTCAACTCCCTCCAAATATTTTCTATGAGGTTGAGATCTGGAGACTGGCCAGGCCAATCCAGGACCTTGAAACGCTTCTTACAAAGCCACTCCTTCGTTGGTCGGGCGGTGTGTTTGGGATCATTGTCATGCTGAAAGACCCAGTCACGTTTCATCTTCAATGCCCTTGCTGATGGAAGGAGGTTTTCACTCAAAATCTCACGATACATTCATTCTTTGGTTTACACGGATCAGTCGTCCTCGTCCCTTTGCAGAAGAACAGCCCCGAAGCATGATGTTTCCACCCCCGTGCTTCACAGCAGGTCTGGTGTTCTTTGAATGCATTCTTTCTCCTCCAAACACGACAAGTTGAGTTTTTACCAAAAAGTTATGTATTGGTTTCATCTGACCATATGATATTCTCCCAGTCCTCTTCTGGATCATCCAGATGCTCTCTAGCAAACTTAAATTATTAGGAGTTTTGAGATTTAAAACTAAAGTAAGTAAAAAAGTAAAAGTAAGTTCCTAGATAAAAAAGAAACAATTATGAGATCTTAA
This sequence comes from Enteromius viviparus, assembly GCA_032353835.1. Taxonomy (NCBI): domain Eukaryota; kingdom Metazoa; phylum Chordata; class Actinopteri; order Cypriniformes; family Cyprinidae; genus Enteromius; species Enteromius viviparus. Next base: position 2,345,722 of record JAUCNO010000873.1, on the reverse strand, counting down.
GTCAAAATACTGACAAAAAGCTATAATAATGAGACGGAATTGATAAATTGATGACATAAAAATGCATAATTAAGTCTGTGGATGAGAAGTAATAAGGACATAATTACTAAATTATGAGAAAATGTCATAATTAAATCTTAATTATTAAGTCAAAATATTATGAGAATATTTAATTATAAATTAATAAATATTTGCATAATAATTATTTAAGAATGAGTCATAATTTTTCATTTTCACTAATTAAATCATAATTTGAAAACCTCTTTATTTCAATTTATATTGAACTTTTTTTCTTAATTTGGATTTACTAAAGCTGCTGAAATAGCCATCATGTACTGTATATGTGTGCAGATTAAATGTAGTATGAGTATCAGTTTAACTAAGAATTAACAGCAGTTTTTACTGACGCATGTGTGTGTGTTTCTAATGGGATTCCCTGGACCCTATTTTGAAATGATTCCAAGTATAACTAGTAACATACCACTCAACAATTAATTATACAGAAAACCCATTACAATGCTGAGAAATAATTTATTGAAAATGTTTGTTCTTATTGCTGGAGCATCAATAGATGTATGACACACAGCCTAAATAACTGCCAACATTAATATCATCACACCTCCAGATCCAACTCTCTCTCCCTTTTTTTTTATACAAGCATGAACACATTTGAAATGCATTGTAACTGTAAAAGCTACATCAAGATGTCCTTAAAAGAAAAAAAGAGATACCTAAACCATGTTAAAAGCAGTTTAGTGGTAATGTACAATTACACAAGAGTGCTACATACAGTGGTGTTAGAAGTGTCGCACTATCCAACTGTGTTTGCATTGTAAAAGTGCTAAAATATCAACAAACAAGCTTCTGATTAGTTCGTACGTTACAGAAAAATACTGCCACGGTTCATGGTTCTCTTTATCAGAAAGATAAACATCTGCATAAGAAATGTTCTGGGATCTTTCATTTGTTAGTGCAAGGACAAAGACACATTTTACAAAAATAAAAACAAAGTGAAATACCTTCCTGACTGTTTTAGTTAACATAGGTCGCAAGATTTGCTTTAAACGATTATACTTATGAGTGAACACACAACTGAAGTGCATGAACCAGTGTTAACAGAATAAATGAGAAACTCCCTGACCGAGCTTCAGACGCACAGAGGCTGCGCTCAGAATAATCACCCGCCACTGTTTCCTGGATTATCTTAATATGCTCAGTTTTCATTTTTTTAATAATTGACCTTTTAAAGCCAGACATGAAATAATAGTCATTAAAAAATACATTTTTTGAAATGCAACAATTTAAATAAGCATGTGTTTTTGATTAGTATAATATTTGATACATCAGGATCATATACTATGAAATATGGAGCTCAAATCAACTTAGTGCAGACCAAAATATGCTATTGCAATATAAACCAATGAGATCCTCATAACAATATAACAGAATACTTACATAAAATGTATCATGCGTGACCCTTATCTCTCAATAATATGTCTTAGGTGATATTTAAATGCCTGGTTTTATGATCAAGGCTAATGCAATGCAATGCAATGATGACTAAGAGATAAACTAAATAAGCATTGATTTTAAAACTGACTATAGCTTAGTAAAATAATAAGTCATAATTCCAACTCATTTGTTGTTAATATATTTATGTGATATCTATCATTAGTTCACTGGTTTTTATAATGCATTGTGGGAATTTTAAGTGAGCAAATGTTTATGTCCTGAATACTACAGAAGTGAGCCAATTGTGACTGACCTCACAATTCTGTGCCAAAGTGATGGAAAGTGTTTTGAATGATGCTTTTACAGACCTGCAAATGGTGGTCATTTTTCGGTTAACGCAACCTCTGTGGAGACATCATGTTTTCACATCACACACATTTTGACACATAAAACAGTCTAGAAAAAGTAGCTGTATTTACAGATGGTAAAAGGTTACGGTGGAGACGCGCGCACACACACACACACACACGCAAACACCACCCAGTGCACTTGGCATCCTGTGTTCATCATCCGCTACCTTAAACGTGCTGGCATAGGCCTGTTAACAAAGAGAAAGAAACACAGTTGACAGTTTCACAAGAATTACGTCAAATCAGATCTTTCTATTTAGGTTGGTATTAAAGGAATAGTTCAACCAAACATGAAAACGTAATCTCTCGCAGACCATAAAAGATGTAGATTGCAATAGATTTGGAGAAATGCAGCATCGCATCACTTGCTCACCAATGGAAGTGAATGGGTGCCGTCAGAATAAGAGCCCATACAGATAAAAACATCACATTAATCCACAAGCAATCCATATTTTCCATACTCCATACTCATAATCCATACTCCAGTCCATCAGTTCTCATGTCATGTAACGCAAAAAGCTGCATGTTTGCAAGAAACAAATCCATTATTAACACATTTCAAGCTGTTGCTGCCAAAATAAGAGTTATTAATCCATGATAACAGTACCTGCAGGGGAACAAAATCCATGTCCTGTTGTCCTCTCACATCAAAATCCATCTGTTTTTAAACACTGCTTGATCTGGGCAGATTTCTCCTCCGATTCTGACCTTTTCTCTGTAGAACTTGTATTAAGTTAAAAATGTCTCGATGGATTGTGGGTTATTTTATCAGTAGTTTGGACTCTTAATCTGACGGCACCCATTCACTGCAGAGCATCCATTGCTGAGAAACTGATGGAATGCATCTACATCTTGGACGGTCTGAGAGTCAGTACATTACTTTAGCAAGTTTGCATTTTAGGTGGGAACTGCTCCTTTAAGAGTACTAAAAGTAGCATGAAATCAATATTACATCAGAACATTTACTTCGCCAAATTCATGTTCATTTCACACTGACTTAAACGATTGTGTGTTATGGGAGTGTAAGTGTGTATGAAATACCTGTAAGTGTCTGCAAGAGTAGCTGCCACTTCATGTGAACAAACTGCATAAGATAAAAGATAGACATGGGTCATAAACAGAAGTCTAGAGCCAGCTGTGTAAGGCCTCATTAAGAGTTGGCATTACTTTACTGACTTTTCCAATAAAACCAAAGTAAAGGTCTTTTTTTTTTTTTTTTTGCCAACTTGACAAATGGGGCCTTGCATTAGAGAAATCAGCATAGCCATCTACAGTGTGATGGACTGATTTCCAGCTAGAGAGAACATGACTGATGTGGGATGCATGGGAGGGTTACAGCAAGGCCAGCTGGCAGATGAAGATTATAATGAGGGATGAGGCCTGATGCCACGCAGCACACAGTCCGAGGAGCTAAACGGGAGGAGGGAGAGAGAATCTGAGGAGCAAAAGGACGGGGTTAAGATGACAGTGATCATGGAGAGTGACACGTTCACATTTACTGCAGTAGGTCTCTGTGGGACTGGAACCGTTAGGATGTGTGTCATAATGAGTGCTATACTTATTCAGTTATTTACTTTAAAAACATATCCGAATATAAATATTTTATTTTTAACATTTATTTATTGTTTGTTGTATTGTTATGGTAATTTAAAATTACAATGCAAAATAAAGAATTAAATAAATATTATAGCTGCCAAGGCATTATTTATCATTTTCATTTAGTTTAACTTGTACTAAAAAAAAAAAAACTGAAATTAAAATAAAAATAACAAAAATTAATAAAAATGGCAACAGAACTAAATTACTAAAATTTATTGGTAACACTTTATTTTCGATGGTCCACTTTAGACAATCTACTAACAGTAATTTAACTACATGTTAACTAGCAGTCATTAGTAGACTGTCTGCTTCGTATCTTCTAACACTTTATTTTTATGGGTCCACAACACACTACACACTGACTATGATAAACTTTATATGTCAACTTATTCTACTAACCCTAAACCTACCCCAACAGTCTACTCTAAGAGCTAGTAGACATGGAGTTGAGAATGAATGAGAATTAGTTGACATGTAGTTACAAAGTTACTTATAGTTAGTAGATTGTCTAAACGGACTCTCGAAAAATAAAGTGTAGTCAACTTTTTATATTTTTATATACTGTATATAAACACATTAAGTTTATTATCTTATAAAAAAAATTAAATGTTAAAAAATAATGGTTTCTATTTTAATGTACTTTAAAATACAATTTATTTCTGTAATGCAAAGCTGAATTTCCATTAGCCATTATTTATGAAGTGTCACATGATCCTGATCCTGATTGAATTAGACTTATTTTGGACCATTTAACTATTTTTTTTAAATGGAACTACTTTTTCAAAATATAAATATTTCTTATAAATTCAACACATTCTTGTTGAATAAAGTTAAAAAAAAGAAAATAAATAATATACATTTACTGACTTTTGAACAGTAGTGTATATTGTTAGAAAAGATTTCTGTTTTAAATAAATGCTCTTCTTTTTACCTTTTTATTCATCAAAGAATCCTAAAAAAAAGTATCCCTGGTTCAAAAAGAAAACAAAATTAAGCAGCACAACAGTTTACAGCACTAATAATAAATCGGTATATTAGAATAATATTTGATGCTGAAAATTTAGCTTTGATCACAGGAATAAATTAGATTTGAATGTATATTAAAATAGAATTTTTTTTTTTTACATCATATTGATATTTCACAATCTTACAAATCCCTTGTATTTTTACGAGCATAAGAGCTTAAGAAACTCCTTTTAAAAAACGCTTCAAACTTTTGAACGATAGTTTGTATAGTAAAAATAAAAACAACAATATCTAAATGATATACTAAACACTGGCTCTAAGAAGGAAAGTAGTTATTAAAGTTGAACATAATTTAAATGTTACTTATGTTAATTACAAATATTATTAATGTTAAAAGCTGAATTTAACATTTATGTCATATATAAGAACACAAAAAATGATTTATGTACTTACTAATGTTTCTTTGTTTTGTTTTTTTTACAAAAAATAATTTTTAATTTACATACTGTATGAAGATGGTCAGCTACTGTCAACTTATTGCACTTCATATAAAATTTGGCTGAACATGTGAAAGCGTGAAATCAGTGAATGATGAATGATTACTGTCACAGAGGAGGATGAACACTGACTAGCCCTCGGTGGAGAAAGAGCAGAGCGCTGATGATCTAGGAGAACACAGAGAGCAACACAACACAAGCAGGCACGTTTCACACCCACCAGGCCAGCCTCCCTCAGGAGTACGCCGAGGCTTTCTTGCTGTAGTGGGACGGGGGGCGGCGGGCGACGTAAGAGAGGGGCGGCACCCTGATGAAGGCATGGGGAGGAGAAGTGAAGTTGTGAGGTGAGTCGGTGTGGATGTGACTGAGAGGACGGAGGAAAGTGACTGGAGTGTGTGTGTGTCACGAGGAGATCAAATCACATTGACATTAGTCTAGAGAGAAGGACTCTACACTGAAGGGAATGTTACACATTTTTTTTAAGATAGGTGGTTGCATAAATGTATTCTAACGTAAATCTACATTTGTGACCCTGGACCACAAAACCAGTCATGAGGGTACATTTGTCTAAACTGAGATGTACACATCAGCTAAAAAAAAAACCTATACGGCTGGACAATATTTGGCCAAGGTACAACTATTTGAAAGAAAATCGCCTTTAAAGTTGCCCAAATTAAGTTCTTATCAATGCATATTCCAAGTTTTAATATGTTTACAGTAGGAAATTGACAAAATATCTTCATTGAATGTGATCTTTACTTAATGTCCTAATGATTTTTGGCATAAAAGAAAAATCTATCATTTTGACCCATGCAATGTAGTTTCTACAAATATACCCATGCTGCTTAAGTCTGGTTTTGTGCTCCAGGGTCACATTTAAATAAAAACACTTTTTTATTATTGCCCAAGCAGCCCAACTAAATTTATTCAAATGCTAAATAAATTAAATGCAACCACTTACCTTACAAAATGTAGTAAATTCATCGAATATTTTCAGTGTAAAGTGAACGCTAAACGATTACACAGCCATGTGTCTTAAATACATTTGCTAAAATTACTCTAATATTACTATTAAAATGGGCTAATGATACCTAATTTGATGGTGCTGAGTTGAAAAAAATTCTAATGTTTTTTTGTTTATCACAAAATAATATTTGTGCATCACCAAAAGGAAAGGTGAATGGGTGCCGTCAGAATGAGAGTCTAAACAGCTGATTAAAACACAAGTAATCCACACCACTCTAGGCCAGCAATTAACATCTTGTAAAAAGCTATGTGTTTGTAAGAAACATATCCATCAAGGCATTTTAACTTTAAACCATTGCTTCTGGCCAAAATAGGGTTTATAATCCATAATAACGCCTCATCCAGTGATAAAGTCCATCTGTTGTCATCTCACATCAAAATCCACCAGCATATTTGTTTTAGCTTGATCTGTGTATATTTCTCTCCTGATTCAGACCAGATGACATTTTCATTTATTCTGACGGCACCCATTCACTGCAGTGCAATGCAATCACAAAAATCTGATGACAAAACAAACTCATCCTTATCCTGCATGGCCTGATGGTGAGTAAATATTTGGCAGATTTTAGATTTTAGATCTTGATTTAATTTTTTGTATAAATCAGCACCCCAAATTAGTAAGAAACAAGTATTCATTCAGCAAATATGATGCAGGCCGGTATTATAATGAATCTTGATTGTATGTATTTTTCAGTTTAAGTGATCTGACTCTTGACAGTTGAGAGAGTTTCGATCGAACATCATCTTCATCTGGTTCCTGTTTTGTCCACATGGTGGCACTTCTCAAAGAAAAAAACTGCAAACTAGGAAAGGTTGTGTGGAGTTTAGGACTCTGGAAATACGCTGAGTCATTAACAGTTTTAGTTAAAGTGAGCCGTTAATGTGCATTATGAATAAAGTAGAAGACATACAGGCATCAAAGCACTGGGGTGAAAGAGAAAAGCTGCTTGCCGTGGCAGTATGCAAAAGTAGAGCAGGAAGAGTGAGTTTGTGTGTGTGTTCTTACCAGCTGGCTCTCACAGCCTCGATATCGCTGACTAAATTTTGTGCAAGGCATATTCCAAATATCTGTGGAAAAAGAGAGAGAAAGATGAGGTATAAACAGCAGGAGCAGGCAGCAGGTGCAGATGAAGGCGTTCTCACCTGCAGCAGTGCGATGCCGATGAAGATCCCAGCCACTACTGTCAGGTTGTCCTGAAGCCATTTCTCAAACTGTGGCACGCAGCCTTTGACATTAATGTATGTCTTCTGCTCTGCGTCCTAGAAACACATGAAATCAGGATCAGTGCTTAGTCCTAGAGTCTAGCGCTTGAACTCACATACTTATTTCCCACGTCAGCTGACAGATCTTAATCTAAAGGATTATGCATATGTGATGTTTACATTATATATATATATATTAGGGGTGTAACGGTTTACAAAAATCACGGTTCGGTATAAGGATACAGTAGTGTCACGGTTCGGTATGTTTTCGATACGACAAAAATACAATTAAAAAAGAGAATTTCTTAGATTTTTTTCCCACATTTTTATTTATTAAAACTAACATAATATTACCTTGTTTTTCCCCCTTTTCTTTTTCTTTGAACAACAATGGAGCTATACTTCACATATCTTCTGGGGTTTCTTCTTAGCAGCAAATAAAGAAGTGTTTTGGAAAAGTCATCCTTGGATGGTATTTATTGATTAATTAAAATTTAATAAAAAGTAGATTTGAGTGGTTTCAAATCGTGAAAGCTGAGCGTAGACATCCACTGACATCCAGGGCACCGTTCTTCCTGCGGGACAATCCGCGTGAGGGGAGAGATCCACTATTTAATTTCGTTGTGTATGTGTCACCAAAGGCTTAGGGGTCGTTCGTTTTGTGCGCACAACCTCATTTTCAACAGAGCCGCGCAGTTTAACATCCAAAGCAGAAATGATTTTGTAACTGACAGCGCTTTCATGGTTGCCTAGTAACAGCAGATGCTACAGAAGCGCTTTGAAATCGGTGGAGGAAGCCACGCGCCTTTTAGTTTTTAGACGCTTTGTGAACGTACCCTTATGTTACATTTAATGCTAAAGTATCGTGAACGCCAATACAAACAATATTTTAGTGTGTTAGAGCAGAACGATGCAGCTCTGGATGTTGGGTTGAAATGGGAAAGGTTAGCTGAATGCCGCGGGATCGTTTGTAATGTGTGTTTCTGGTTCTCGTCTGTTTGATTTTTGATAAGTGATCGCATTTTGCGATGCAATGGTTTAACCGATTAGAGTTTCAAAAAGCTCCGTTATGTTCTTTGCTTGCTTTTTCTATATAATTTTTTTTTTTTTTTTAATAACCATGGAAATTAAATTGTAATTAATAGGCCAATGTACAATGACATACAAAACGGACAATGTTTTTATTAAACTGTGATCACGTTAAATACAGTTTCCGTTTTATTAAAACATTTCATACAAAGTTTTGCCACACCCTTTTATAATATATATATATATATATATCTATATATACACACACAAACTTCGTGTTTCCAAGAGAATATATAAAGGCAGGAACACACTAACAGTGTACAGTAACTCCACAGGACAGCCAATCTGCCGAGCCATCAATCCCCATCGACCAATGAAATGCTCCGACAGCAGCCAGCTGTTTCCTGGCGGCCTGCAGGAGGTTCAGAGCCGTACCAGTCGCATCCCATCCACGCAAACCAACACACTTTCAATAAATCACGTCAAGCCCCCATGGAGTTAAATTCCTCCTGTGCCCTGCTGACCCGCAGCCATGATGTAATCGCTGCGTCTCTGGAGAGACCGAAGGACGTGGATACCGACGGGAGACACAAGCCACGGGCCGAGGAAAATATGGAGAACATCAAACACGTTTCTATATTTCTACTCCCACCAGCCAATTAGGAAGATGGATAAAAGGCAGAGAGAAAGATTGAGTTAGTTAAGATGACGTTAAACATGTGTCTTGACAGGACAGACTGTCAGCTTGTGTGTGAACTGCAGACCAGAGAGTGACTTATAAAACTCCATTCATGAACTTGTTTGCCATGATCATTATTATGACTTGTCCTCAGGGCTGTGCAACAACCATATCATATCACAGTGATAACTATGATAATCTCTGGATATTTTTAAGCTATAGGGTTAAATTTAACAGCTTAAATAAAAATGACAATAGCATTTGACTAATAAATTAGCATGCTCTGCGTGTGTGTCTGAATGAACAGTGTTCATCCAGAGTTGCTTTGAGAGTCACTTCCTTTGAGCTTTGTCATTTCATTTCAGAAAAACTACCATCATAGACACACTGGAGCACAAAGTAAAACCTTCACGACACCCCGTCAAAATACAGGTCAGGTTTAAATTGAAGAAATCATTATAGGCCAAAATAGGCTGGTTTTCAGCAGAAAAAAAAATTAATTCATACAGGTTTGGAACTAATTGAGGGTGAGGAAATGATGACAGAGTTTTCATTTTTGGGTCAACTATTACTTTAAGAGCAATAATGAGCATTTATAAATACATTAACTGAAGATAAATTACAAAGTCCTTAATAAATGTATTGTTCACTGTTAATTAATGCATTTACTAAACAACCTTAAAGTAATATTTTTTAAATCAATATATTTTAATCAAATATTGGTATGTAACATATTGTGATTAATTAATCTGTGTATCATGTAATTAACTTCCTAATAAACTGACAGATGCAGTATGTTTATGCAACTGACACAAACACACACACTGAATAAGACTGATCAACTGCTTTCTAAAGTAATTAGATGTAAAATTATTAGAGTAATTAACTCAAAATAACAAGAGCAAATTAGACTAAAATAAATGAAGGATAGAGATGAAGAGAGAGGTTGTTAGTCTGAGCAGACCTACAGTCACAGTTCAGAGACTGATGAAATATTGCTGTAATTGGAAAACTGTGTTTGCTCTGATTCTGTCCATCTGACTTCTCAGTCTGTCTCTTGCAGCTCACCTTTTGTTGCATCACACTAAATAAAGTCAACGTGAGTTGCCCTTCACAAACTATTTTGCTTTCATGATGTCACACAGGCCCTAAATGAGGTTTCAACAAAAAATCTAAAGTTTAGGGTCAGTAAATTTTCTTTATTAAAGTCTCTTCTGGCTGCATCTATTTGATAAAAAATACAGTAAAAAAAAAAAAAACTTAAAATTGAAAACTAATGATAGCTATTTTCTATCTGAATAAATTGTAAAGTGTAATTTATTTCTGTGATCAAACCTGGACTTCAGCATCATAACTCCAGTCTTCAGTGTCACATGATCCTTCAGAAATCATAATAATATACTGACTTGTTGCTCAGGAAACATTTCTGATTATTAACAATGTTAAAAACAATTGCGCTGACAAATGATTTTGTGGAAACTATGATACATTAAATTTTTCAGCATTCTTTGATGAACAGAAAGTTAAAAAGAACAGCATTTGAAAAAGAAATCTGCGACATTTTAAATGTCAAAAGTAAAGAACTGTATCTTTTGACTAATTTAATGTTTTTTTTTAAATAAAAGCATTAATTGATTTTCCAAACAAAACTAAAATATACAGACCCCCAAACCTTTGACCAGTTTGTGCCACCATTAAGCCTTAACGTATGCGAGTTTGCCAAAATAAGTAGTCATTATAAGTAACCATACAGTAAGTAAATATTGGCTATTGATTATCTAGATGACATAAACAAAAAAGATGCTTTCAGATAAGGGTCATTATCAACTCATTTGATCTTTTGCACTGAAAGCAGGAACATCATGCCCCCATAAAATGATAGAAGTGTAAGTTTTGTGGCTTTCAGTATGAATTGCGGTCCTCTATAGGCTAATCTGCTACAAAACAAAAACAGTCTGAATTTAGAAGATGTAGTGTGCAGCCAAAATAACGTCCACACCACAAATTTTCTGTCGTCATAAACACAGCACTGATGAATAGAAGAGATACTGTAACATAATTACCACAAGCCTCTCAAACAACAAATCATAAGCAATTCAACATACAGTATCAAGCCAGAGTTTAAGACAGCAAAAAGTCATGTTGACAGAACAACTCTGTAAGCATGAATGAGATCAGCTTGTGTGCATTTAATGCGTAAAAGCATGCAATAGAGATGCATTTATTCCAAATGCTCTCACTGGCTGACATAAGCGAAGCATACCGTCACACAGAGAGAAAATCAATTTTGATGAGAAGCCTCTCCATCACTATGAAGTAGTTTCACTACCTTTGAGAGCATTTCATGTACTCTGATATTGTGTTTATATGGAAAGTTCTTGACTGAAAGCACTTTGTGCCGCTTATGAAGAATGACAGCATGCGTTGTTTCACGCTGAATAATTTTTCACTGGGAAATATGTTACATTATAGAAATGAAATGCGACGTGAATGTTGATGTGTGTTGTCATTAACCTGTGGTAGGTGACAACATGTTTGGAACTAAATGTTAATTTCAAGATAGATCTTTGAGAAAAATATTTCTGCACGAAGAAGGTCTGGGCTTTAATGCTTTGATGCATTTATGTGAGACAAAAAAGACAGTGATTTAATGGTAAACAATTCCCTTGTGATGGGCTTTGGTTTATCATGTGACTTTCTCATCACCACCAGCATTTGGTTCTTATCAGTGTATTACAAAACAATACTTTATAGTATTAAAAATGGGTCATACTTTAGTTTGAGCTGGCACATTAACATTATATCAGTTATAAATTTTATGGATTTATTTTACAATGTACAGAAAAAAACAGCAATATTGTTTTGTTTTTGCTTTTTTACACAATTTAAAATAACTGTGTGTCAGTGTCACATGAAACCATTCTAATACAGTGGGTCCGGAGTGAAATTTTTCACTCTTTGTTATATTGCAGCCATTTCCTAAAATCCTTTAATTTTATTTTTTTTTCTTTATGAATGTACACACAGCACCCCATATTGACAGAAAAACACAGAATTGTTGACATTTTTGCAGATTTATTAAAAAAGA
>JAUCNO010000873.1:2282457-2311533 GCA_032353835.1 Enteromius viviparus | reverse complement strand
TAGGAATGGGATGGCACTTCAGTTCATAGAATGAGTAAAGGCAGGTGAGCGAATACTTTTGGTAATATAGTGTATGTTGAATAATTTCTCATTCCCTTTTTTGTTGTAAAGAAATATAACATAAGAGCTTTGTGAGGTATAGAAACTGTACATAATTTCTGCATCAATATAAAGAATTTTGTAAATTCTTGAAACTCTTGAAATTAGACTGTTACAGACTGTTCAAATTAGGACTGAAGTTCATTTCAGGACTTGCTGTTGGAGTCCTTGCTATGGAAAGGCTTGAATAACAGACACACACAGCTTTTCATTTGGGTTATCAAATCCTAGAAAATGACAAAATACCTGTTTTAAGTCCTGTGTTACTGGTGAGTGGGAATCGTCACATATATCTTCATAAAAAAAATAACGAATAATATATGCATGCTTGGTTTAAAAAGATTCAGAAATTAATATTCTGGTCAAAAGAAGTAGATATATATTTTAGTATATTTTTTTTACTATTATATTTCAAAATAGCTTCAACATTCTTACCAAACTTTCTTGATGTGCCACTGGCAGTTCATTATAAATAACAATGATAAAAGGAATTCTATTTAAATTTGACAGTCTGTGATGTGTGAAATTAATTTGCCTACCGTTTTAGACCAGTTTCCTAAACTGATCTGCTTTACAATACTTTGTTAAAATTATGATTATTATTTTGAGTAAATAGAGGTTAAATTATTCCCTCCTAATGGCATTCTGGCTTGTGTATTTTTTTGTGATAATGATAAGCCCTTATTACATACTGTGATGACATTAGATTAATCTATCAATGGTTTTAAATTAACATTTGTTTAAAAAAAATGTAGGCATTTATAAGACTATACCTTTGGTAACACTTTATTTTGATAGTACACTTTAGACATTCTACAGTTAGTAACTCTGCAACTAGCAGTCAATAAGTAGACTGTTTTGTTAATAACTTCTAACACTTTTTTTTAATGGGTCCACAACATACTGACTATATGAAACTCTATATAAACTATATGAAACTCTCTGTATATGTCAATATATTCTACTAAACCTACCTAAACTATCATCTCTATGACTTAGTAGATGTTGTTGTGACTGAGAATTGGTTGACATGTAGTTACAAAGTTACGTGGACTATCAAAATAAAATTTAATTATTATTGAAAATTACCCTTTTATTATGTTTAATTAATATTATTATTAATCAGCCATTATACTCTTCATATTTTATGTTATATATTTAGTCAACCTGATATTATTTCAGGCGTTCACTGCATAAATCTGTTATCTCTGAGGTGTCTGTGTTGCCTGGCTTTAGGGTAAATGTGTGAATGCACTAGTGCGTGTATCTCAAGCATGTGGTGAAGCCGTCTCACCCCTCAAGAGCTGCCCTAACTGCAGTGACGCTCATGTTTGTTCTCTGTCTGTGTCTTTCAGGTCAGTTGTGTTTACGTGACCGTTTGACATTACGCTTCTGTCAGAGCCTCCAGTGGCTTGGCCGATGTCAAGTGTCTTCGGTCCGTGCAAGGTGCTGCAAGACCTGTGAGCTCCCATCACGGGGTAATGATCGCATCGCAAGTCGCTGAGATGCAGGGGGATTGCAGAATCACTGTTGTAAGCCAGGGAACAAAAGACTACACAAATACTCAAAGCAGCTAAGGATTAATCCATTGTTGGACAAACTGGTCTGGTCTGGTCAAGCTGTTGCCATTGACCAATAGTTTATCAGGGAGCTACTTTGTCCCTACATCCTTTAACAGATACAGCAAGAGGGGCTTATTTCCGCCCATCATCTCAGATAACTGATTGTAAAATAGGTAGAGTGGACCATCTTTCCATCTCTTATACTGATGCAGGGGTGGTGTATTTTTAGCATGTAGAGTTTAGCTCATTTTAGCTCTTCCGTTCTATCGTCATGAAGTCAGTAGGTTTATTGAATGTTTTTTTTGGCAAAGCCTGAAATAAGGTCTGCGGTTCATAAAAGCATCATGATCTTTTAATAAGTGGCATAAACATATCTTAAAAAGGTTGATTGTTACAAGAAACGAAATAGGACTACATTTAACATCATCACATAAAACAAAAAAATCCCACCTACTCAGTTCGAGTATTTGAACCACAGATAACCACAAAGCTAGAGCACAATTCTGCATAATTTCAAGGTTGCAGTTGTTTCTATTTATTGAAGCTGATGGCAGATCAGATGTAAACCAATAAGGACGTACCTGGTGCTGCAACATAAAGGTGCTAAAGGTAGCGAGCGCTAAGCTCCTCATTCAGTCTAGTGTTGGCTGGTACTTGAATTCTAAACACACTATTTATAGTACCTTAATTGTATTAGTCCGTATTATCCTTTGGATTAATAAACATATACAGAATAATAGTTCAGTGTACCACTTTTCAAAATGTGTTCATCATAGAATAGCTTAATAGCCAGGTTTCCATCCGAGGAGTTTTTGCGAAAAAAAACAAAACCCAAGTAAGCAGCAACACCACGATCACGGACGCTGCTAATAGGCTAATTCTGTCATGTGACATTACATTTGTTTGCGTTAAACCTTTTATTTTTAACAAAAGGTTTCTAAAAAAAAAATTGACATTTGGAGTACACTGTAAAACCGAATATTTCACATTACTTAGATATAGTTTGTAAGCTGTACTTAGTTGTTATACTTACTAGGTTACAGCAACTTTCAAGGCAAATAAAACAATTTACTTACTTGCTTTGAGTGAAACTTAATTAAAATATTCAAGCAGCCACAAAAAAAAAACAATGACACTAATAAAGCAGTGAGAGGAAGCAGTGCACTAATTTGTTGCTAATGCACAACAATGGAGGAAGAAAAATGTCCCCATGTCTGTTATATTTCACTAGTTGAATTCACTCGTTTAACAAAGTCATCTTCAATGATGCATTTTCAATACAACTAAACATTACATAAGCCACATAAGAGTTTCCTAAAATGTTTTATTTTTTCTTTCTTTCGTTTTTACTTACCATTATAGTGATTAGCGTTCCCTTTGGTTGGACACTTTGTCTATATTGTTAACATTTTCTTCCTATTAATGCAGTGATGCAACATGAAATCAGAGTTATTTGGTTTGAAAGGAAGAATAATGATAAATAGGTGAATCACAACTATAACAATTCAAATAAATGTATTTTTATTAATTGTATAAACATTTTAATTGCGTTTAATGTTGTGCTATACTGACACAAGCCAGCACATGAAATTTGCAAATAAAAACAACAACAACATTAAAACAAAGCAATTATATAACTTATTCTGCCGCAGTGGATACTGGGAGTCAGTAAGTAGCTATACCAAGTCAGAGAGTCAACCTAAAGAAAAGTACACTTTACAGTTCTTTTTTAGTAAACTCTCATTTAAGTAAACTATACTAAGCGTTTGTCAGTACAACATACTGTTTATATTTCACTTTACTTTTTTAAGGCAATCGGTAATTTAATGCAATTACAAGTGTGTTAAATATTTTTTCGTAAAAACTCCTTGGATGCAAACCAATGGATATTTTATTGCTCTATTTCTTTATTACGAAATACAACCATTAGAGACATCAGTTTATAGAAAAACTGTCAAGATGTTTGTCGGATACATGTAATATTACACTTAGTGAATATTTAGTATGATTGTTTTTACCTTTTTATAATACATGACCACTAACTGTGCACTAACACTAACATCTGCAAAATCATGGACAAAAAATGTTATATTCTTATGGAGCTTTAAAAAAAGCTGCTTTATATTGGTGAAGGCTTTCTCTTGGATAAAGTTTTGTTGGTCTTCACATCAACTTCAGTGTATCAACGAGTGAAAACCATTCAGGTTACAGTTTTGCCTTCATGTGAAACTCTAGATTGTGCAGATTCCCATTTAATGACTGCATATCTCCTACATTAATTTGCCAAATATCTACAATGTGACTGCACCTTGAGTTGCAGCCTGTGTTGTATAAACGGTGTTGCATATTTTCTCTAACTAAACCAAAACTAAATTATACATTTTACTTTATCACAGTTCAGATATCGTTTTTGTTTTTTTGTGGGTAAAAAGCACATTTTCATTACATTTTTTTTCTGCACTTAACTCCCAACACTCGTTAATCTGAGGTGCGATGTAGCTGCAGTGTTCATCATTTGTTCATGCTGTTTGCTTTAATGACTTGGTTATGAAGCCTGTGCTGTATTACTAACAAATGATCAACAGCAAATGCAACATATTCTGTTTGTCAAGTTGCACTGAGACATGGAATTAATTTGTAATGATGATAATTTCATTAAGTGTTTATTTAGGCTTGTAATTTTAGGCTTAGCTGATGCTTCAAGGACTGTCCAGTGCATGTAGACATAGGTAATACTTTACAATCAGTTCCATTTAGTGAACTAACAATGAGCAATACTTTTGTTACACTCTTTATTAATCTTAGGCTGCGTTCACACATCAGCAGAATAAGGTTGTCAATCCTGTTTTTGAATCCTTAATACGGTTAAGTTCACACACAGTTTGGTTATTCACGGGTGTGACAACCGCATTCTGTTAATGGGCGTCGCCATCTTTGATATTACTTCCGTCACTGTCGCTATGGTTACTGGTAAGGAATACAGGTTTGACTTCCGTTTCACACGCATCCAGACAGATTTCTAAACTGAGAGCTGCTGTGTGAACATGACATTTCAAGACTCACACCAGTAAAGAAAATACGGTTGTCAATCCGTTCTGCTGCTGTGTGAACGCAGCCTTAGTTAATGTTAGTTAATTAAAATACAACTGTTCATTGTTTGGTAATCTTAGCTCAGGTCTATTAAATAATATTACATTTAGATTAATATATGCTCTTAAAGTATTTGCCATTGCTAGTTAGTGTTAACAAATTGTAAAGTGTTACCTACAGTAGATGTTTTCTGGTTTACATATAGGATTAATTTTTTAAACATTGATTAATACGGGGAACGTGTTATTGTCATATTAAATATTATTCATATTGCACTTCTGTAACACTTTTATTTTTTGTACTTCTTCAATAAATATTTTTTTTGTAAAGGAAATGATGTGGGTAATTTTTGAACAACACACAACCACACAGACAAATAATAATAATAATGCAATTGAAGATGTTGAAACTATTAGTCTAAAATAATCTCATTTTATGAATCAGTCTAGAACTGTATGAGTCTGATGCCGTTTCAACTCTTTTTTTTTAAAGGTCATGTTGCTTAGAATTTGGACTGTTTCACTAATGTGAACTTTTATCAAATGAAATCTGTTATTTGAGTAGGCTATGATTTAAGTGTAAGGAGTTACAATGAAAAAGTGAGTTTTCATTTAAGCTGTCCCTGGGCATTGTGAGTTAAATCCAATTTAACAAGAAATGAATGGAAGATTTCAGGGTACATTTTATCATAGGGGTCCTCCTCTGACCTTTTACACAGCTATTGGTTATTAACTGCTCATGAATAATTGAAATAGAAGCTAAAGGTGTTGACTCAGGCTGATGGCTGGACACACGGCAGTAACTGTGAAAGCCGTGTTCATTTGTTTGCTTTCATACTGCTTATTTCATTTGATCAGTGCTTCAGTCCAAATAGCCTATTATAACCTCTTCAATCTAGATCTGATGTATGACAGCAGCAATAGTAATTATGCATGTGATTCGATTCTCTTGTGTCCTAAGTAGCTTATGAAACGAAGAGGTCTGTGTGAGCACAAAGCTTTGATTCTTCATCATTAAAAGGCTTGCCAAGAGTTCATGCATTTCCTTGCATCAAATGCACTTTTAGTCTTCAAAAGAAACATTGAACTGCAGATCACTCTTTTAGAAAGAGAAACAGTGCCTCCCCATGGTTAAAAATAACCAATTTTGTTAAAGAATTAATTAAAAATGACAACAACTAAAATAGTTATGCAGGTAGGGGTTAAAGCATCTTTTGCTCAGAAATTGCTTGAAAATGTCACAAATAATTAAAATGAAACTGAAAATGAACAAGTTGAACTACATGGGATTTCTGAAGTAGAAAGATTAAATATGTAAAATTCTTCACTTATCTTTGTTTTATTTAAATCAACTAACTATAATGTTTACTGTATGTCTCATTAGATTAGCACTTCGCCAACATTATTAGATTTACTGTAAACATAATGGATCAAATGATTCTTGCTACATCCACTTCTTGTGTGATAAAAGGAAATTACCAATTGACTAACATTAAAAGAAGTAGAACCAATTACCAGAATCAACTGCAAATTGTCCGAACATCAAAAAATCCACACCTTATACTTTATAAACATACATTAATTGACAATAAATTGTCTTTGCAGGAGTGGTGCCACCATGCCAAGACCAAAAGAGCAAAGAGCTGCTTAGAAGTTTGGGATTTTCATTTCCAAGCCATTTAAAATCCACCGTTTTATTAAAAATCCAGCCAGGCTATTCCACCAAATTCATTTTAAGAGTGGAGCACAACATGCTCCAGGAGGTCTTAAAGAACCCCAGGGTGGCGGCAAAGTGTGTACAAGCAGCTCTTGAGAAACTGTAAGATGTCCCTCCAAAAGGGGCAAAGGAATGCATTTAATCTGTACAAGTAAATTCCATTAAATTCCATTGTATCCATACAACTTGTCACAGACATTCTCATTAAAAAAAATAGAACTAAAAATCTGACTTACAGTAAAATATTGGGATGACCATGTTTCTCTTATTATTGAAAAACATTAATAGCCACGACTTTCTCTTTTATTTAATGTTTATTACCCATAGTACCTTTAGAAAAAGAAGAGCACCATTAAAGTTACAAAAAATGTTTAAGAAACATAAAGATAGAAAGATTACATGTTTTGATTGTTTACACACTTTACCAAGTATATGCAGTCTATTACAGCTTTTTTTAAATTGCTAATACATGTTTTCTGAAACTATGGCATAGCATATTTTGGAGGTTTAAGCATTCAGTTTAACCTCTACCATGCATTTGCATTAAAGCAGGTAAATTACCTTAAAGAGGGGGTAATGGTACAGTATAATCTACTTTCAAAATGTAAAGTATATTGAATTTATACTTGAACATTTTATCTCCTGATGTCTCAACGATGATTTTGATATTAGCCCTTTTCTTTAATTATTACAAGGAATTATATGGTAAGACTGGCCATATGTTATATAACACTTTAATGTTTGCAGTGACATAAAAACATTTTCTTAATTGTAAATGGAATATTAGTGTATTGGATGTTTGTGTATTCAGCACTTGCATACTGTAAAAATGTAAATGTAGGCATTTATTGAGGTGCTTCCCGCTGCGGACTGCAACATCCAGAGGGCTTGGATGGATAAAGATACAACTACTCCATCCTTAATATATCTAAACCTACCCATCTCCACCACTAACCTTCTATTTTCCACCTCTTAGATGTGGATCCAACAATGGGAGGTTGTGGTATGCAGCGAACCCTACTTGCATTTATTGCATTTTTTGTACTTGTAATTTATTGCTGTTCTCACTTTTATGATTATGATATTAATAGTTAACTTCCCAAGTCTAGATTTGTAAATAAGAACAGCAGTAGTTGCATTTGTTTGATTTTCTCTCTTAAGATCAATAAAATATAAACTGATCAGTCTTTGAAAAATAATTATACAAATTTTCATATAAAGTCGCAGTCTTTTAAAGCAAACATTTCATTAGCCGTTTATCTTTCACATTCCTTTACACTGCCAATCACGGCAATGAGTCAGGACTTCAAGTTCAGTTATTGAAGTATGTTATAATTTCAAATAGTCAGCAGCAGTTTTAGGATGTGTTCATTTTTACTGTTTCCCCTGCTGCTCAATGACTCTCCAAACCTCACCCTGAGGATACTGGTGCTTTTGCACAGACTCTTCCAGCATCTCACAAGAATATCCAGGGTCCTGTAGATATAAAAACACAATAAATGACACAAAATGTTAAGGTCCTCTACATTTTTCCAAACCCCTCATTTGCATGACTCTAATCTACGCTGAAACCAGGAAAACAGCTATTTTTTCCAGCTCTAAAAGCAGCACCAAGTAGCAAAGAATACATCTGGTGCACTTTCAGACAAGTGAATGTTTTAGCTTCAGTGACAAGTTGTACCCCAAAAAGTCAAATTTTGGCCCCCCCCCTTTTTTGTGGTCTGGATGAGTCCTAGATTTTTGGACGGCCTGAAACTGTCCCAGTCCGGCCTTGTACCTAACACAAAACATATTTCTTTATGTATATATCTATGCAGGAAACATTAATAGATATCTGGTTTTAGTATCAGAAATGACAGTGAATGTTGATGCCAAAAATGAACTGAAACAATTTGAGAAAGAGAAGAGAAAGAGTAGCCTATGTGTAAGAGGATGAAGAATAAGGGAATGAGGATGAGAAAGAGCAAGGTGTGGATTGCTGTCAAAGCTGTTTTGGACCAATTGTATTATGGCAGAAAGGTCAGCGGTTTGTGTATTTAGTTCGAGGTTTAGATATGTGTTTAATGTTGTGAGTAATAATGGGATACAATATTTTATTGATAAATGTCTTTTCTTTTTTTTACTTACCTTTGGTGGTATGTAGTGGGCGTTTCTAATGATGGTGGGGCTTTTAAAATGTTCATGAAGGTGATCCACATACTCACACATCCTTCAAAACACAAACCAAGCAAAAGCTCAGTGAAATTACTTTAAAAGATTCACATTGATAGTCAGCTAGTTTAGTCCCAACTCACAAACTAGGCAGTTTAAAAAGTATGTAGTTTCGTCTATCACTCACACTTGAAATATACTTCAGTATATATACAGTAGAATATAAAGTCATGTACTTTTGCAGATTACTTCAAATCTTCAAAAGACAAATCTTTATTGCAGGGGAATTGCAGTTATATGATGAAGGTGTGTAAAAAACAATATCAGTTTCAGGTGAACTATTTCTTTAAGTATGCATAGAAAAAGAAGTGTTTGTTGAAAACACACATACGTACCTATTATTTAAACTAGCAGACACTGAAATGTAGTCAAATAGGATAAGGTGCTGAACAAGCTCACACAGTCCCACGCCCCCGGCATGAGGACACACAGGAACTGCAAAGAAAACCAAGATACACGATTTAGAATTGTACAGAAATCTAGATATTTAGATTATCATTCAAATCAGAGATTTGCTGATAATAATAACATTTGATTTACCATTAAACTTGGCAGCCATGAGTATGATGGCAAGGTTTTCATTCACACTGCCCACTCTACAACTGTCAATCTGAACAAACTGTAGAGCTGAGGCCTGGAGGAACTGCTTAAACATCACCCTGTTATGACACTGCAAACAAACACACAAAGATGTACCGTATCTGAAAATGTACAAAAAGTGATGGCTAAAAATCTTATCACCGTGTCATGTCACGTCTTGCCTGTACAATAAACAGTAGTTTAGACCCATAAGTAAATGGGCTCATTCTCCAACTCCACAAGAGTTAAAAAATTGAGTTCTACAGTTTTTTGAATCCGTTCAGCCGCACTTTTAGCATAGCTTAGCATAGATCGTTAACTCTGATTAGACCAGAAGGATCTCATTTAAAAATGACCAATGATATCACGCAGCACCTGTGGAAGTCTTGATTGGGCTAAGTACACTATATAACTACAGAAGAGTTGGATTTAAATAAAACTATAAAATATAGTAACTTTTTTTAAACAAGATGCTATTGGTCTAATCAGATTCAATGATCTAGGCCAGGGTTCCTCAAATCTTACCCTGGAGGTCCGATGCACTACAGAGTTTGGATCTAACCCTAATCAAACACACCTGAGCATGCTAATCAGTGTCTTAAGGATCATTAGAAAACACAGGTTGGTGAGTTTTATCAGGGTTGGAGCTAAACTCTGCATTGCATCGGACCTCCAGGGTAAGATTTGAGGAACCCTGATCTAGGCTATGCTAAGCTATGCTAAAAGTATTATCGCCAAATTCAGAGATCGAATATGCTTTGAATTCAGGATTCAAAAACTGTAAAACTTAACTTTTTAACTCTGGGGGAGTTTGAGACACCCATGACAGATAACAGAACATAGGAGAGTTTAATAACAGTTAAGCTGTAAAAATAGTGGGATGTATAAAATAGCAGGTCCTCTTATAATGCAGTTTTCAGGTATATATTGCATTATAATGTAATATTCTCACCTGCTCTCCAGTGGCGACTCCAATACCCAAGGGTGCAAGAGCCTAAAACAAGACAAAAACCCTCAATAACATGGTTATAGAGTGAATAACACGGTTTAACCCTGAAAAAAATTATTTAAAGGGATAGTTCACCCAAAAAAAATTAATTCTGTAATAATTGATTACTTATGACTGTCTACGCGAGGACAGAAAGCTCACAGATTTAATTTTAAAACATTTTAATTAACGTCCTGTAGATGAATAAAGGTCTCATAGGTTTGCAAAGTCATGAGGGTGAGTAATTAATTGTTTTGGGTGAACCCAAATAATCCCTTTAATAATTAACCTGTTTACCTTAGAGATGGAAGCATGACCTAAAACATCATCAGGACATGTGGGCTCCTCTATCCATAGAGGCTGAAACTCTGCCAGCTTGGTTACCCAAGTAACTGCTTCATGAACATCCCATCGCTGGTTGGCATCAATCATCTGACAGATAAGAGGACTTGTAAACTCTCCTGCCAAACCTAACCTTCTATTCTTAGTTTGAACTAGTTTAATGTTTATCTGAAGTGAAATATGACAAGGTTTAAACATTAAATTGTGTTTTTCGTTTGACTTTCAATCACCAGAGCATTGTTTGGTCCAATTAGCTTCCGAATAAGGCTGCATCTACGGATGTCATCCTGCAAATCGGCCCCAACCTTCACTTTAAATTTAGTCCATCCTTGCGCAAGAGCTTCAGAGCAGAGCTACACAAAGCAAAACTTGTGAAGTAAATGATCCTTGTCTGAGTGGTTACAAAAGAAATAAAAAACAATAAGCAGACATACCTGGGTTAGTTGTTGATCAGTGTATCCCAGCCAGGCACAGGAAGTGGTGTAGGCAGGATAGCCTTCTTTTAACATCTGCTCCTCTGTAGAGGTTTAAAGATATTAATAAAACAGGTGGTTTTCCGAACACTGAAATTACAGCTCCAAAAAGTTTAGAAAACAGCGTGTGGGTAATTTCAGTGACCATGTGTCTTTTTTTGTTTTATTGTTCCTAATTCTGGTTATCTGATTAAAAATACAGTAAAACTGTAAAATATTGCTACAAATTCAAAGAACTGTTGTAATTCATTTCTGTGATGGCTCAGTTAGTGTGCAAAAATAATATATAAAGTACACTGATCTAAAAAATAAAGGGAACACTTAAGCAACACAATGTAACACCAAGTCAATCACACTTCTGTAAGATCAAACTGCCCTCTTAGGAAGCAACACTGATTGACGATCAATCTCACATGCTGTTGCTGCTGGAATAGACAACTGGTGGAAATTATAAGCAATTAGCAAGACACCCCCAATAAAAGAGTGCCTCTGCAGGTGGTGACCACAGATCACTTCTCAGTTCCTATGATTTCTGGCTGATGCTTTGGTCACTTTTGAATGCTGGCGGTGCTTTCACTCTAGTGGTAGCATGAGACGGAGTCTACAACCCACACAAGTGGCTCAGGTAGTGCAGGTCTTCCAGAATCGCACATCAATGCGAGCTGTGACAAGAAGGTTTGCTGTGTCTGTCAGTGAAGAGTCCAGAGCATGGAGGCGCTATCAGGAGAGAGACCAGTGCATCAGGAGACATGGACAAGGCCGTCTTTGTGCACGGAGGCACAGGAGGAGCCCTGCAAAATGACCTCCAGCAGACCACAAATGTGCATAGATTGGGAAATTCGCAACTGGTGCCCTGTGCTCTTCAGAGACGAAAGCAGGTTTACACTGAGTACATGTGAGAGACCTGACAGAGTCTGGAGACGCTGTGGAGAACTTTCTGCTGCCTGCAAAATCCTCCAGCATGACCGGTTTGGCAGTGGGTCAGTAATGGTGTAGGGTGGTATTTCTGTCATTTCTTTCATGTGCTCGCCAGAGGTAGCCTGACTGCTGTTAGGTACCGAGATGAGATCCTCAGACCCCTTGTGAGACCATATGCTGGTGAGGTTGGCATTGGGTTCCTCCTACTGCAAGACACTGCTAGATCTCATGTGTCTGAAGTGTGTCAGAAGTTCCTGCAAGACAAAGGCATTGATGCTATGGACTGGCCTGCCTGTTCCCCAGACCTGACTCCAATTGAGCACATAAAGGATAACAGATTATTTTGAGTCATTAGTGATTACACGCATCAAAAAGCTACTTTCTTTTTCATAATTTTTTTCTTGTTACTAGTACAAATATCTAAATGTGGTTTTAAAACACACACACAAAAAACTAGCTATTAATGTAAGAAATATAAACTTGTTTTCTCTTTAAATTTGTTTAATTTCCCATTTGCACACGTTTTCTTTTTTTTAGAATAAACCTCAATTGATAATTTCACAGAAAATGATTATCTAGCCTATATTTTGCAGCGTGAAGTGTGCAGCATCCTTTTTAGCACATACATATTTACTGCCACTGGATTACGTTACATCTTGTAAATCTGTGTGGTCAGAGTATGTTGTCATCTTTGATATAGAGTAGCTAGATAAAGCCCTGTCACATAGCATCAGTATAGCTACTTCTAATAATAACTTTTCTCATAGCTAGATAGTTTTCAAATATCTAGCTTGACTGTATTTCAAAGCTGACTCACCTATTATTGCATTGCAAGCTGTGATTTAAAGCTAAGGTAACCAAATTTTAGGCTTCACACCCAGAGAATAGCCTCCATTTTTTTCCCACATCCCTTCAGAAGCTGACGTGTGTCTGTGTGTTCATCATCACGTCCTGTCTGTGGTGCACGTGCGGGGTGGCATGCTTTTACGGGGATGCTGACTTGTGCTCAGTGACTCAGAAGCTTTGTGGTTTTTGGCAGGGAACTTCTGAAAGATCACCCCTTCTTCTACGTGCCAGAGGTAATCGACGAACTCAGCAGCCAGCACGTCCTCACCACGGAACTGGTGCCTGGATTTCCCTTGGATCAGGCTGATGGGCTTTCACAAGAGTTGAAAAATGAGGTATTAACTGTTGCTTGATTTTAAAAATCAGGTTTAAGGCTTTTTAAGACCTTTACAAAAGTAACCCTAGACCACAAAACCAGTCATAAGTGTAACTTTCTTTCGAAAAAGAGAATTTATAAATAATCTAAAAGCTGAATAAACTATCCATTGATGTATGGTTTGTTAGGATAAGACATTATAGGATATTTGGCTAAGATACAACTATTGGAAAATCCGGTTTGCAAAAAATACGATAAAGGCGAGAAAATCGCCTTTTAAAGTTGTCTAAATGAAGTTCTTAGCCATGCATATTATTAATGAAAAATTAGGTTTTAATATAATTAAGGTAAGGAAATTTACAAAATATCTTCATGGAACATAATCTTTACTTAATATACTAATGATTTTTGCATAAAAGGAAAACCAATAATTTTGGCCTATATAGTGTATTACAAATATGACTTACCAAAATTGTTTTGATTTTTAGAAGGCACAGTTTATTGCCAATTCAGTATTAAGAACTTTTACATTTAGCATTAAGACTTTTCATCTACCATTTAAGACTTTTTTTATGGCTTAAATTTGCTACATTTAAATTGAACTCTTAAGGACTCCCAGAAACTAAAAATATTTGTAACTGAATTATGAATTTGTTGCTACCTTATTTGATTGGAATATATTTTCAGCTTACTTTCTAGTACTTTAATTTCCTCTACTGTTATTTACCGTAATTAGCATAATTATACTTTAGCAAGTTACATAAGCGCATAAAAATGTAGTCTTCTATCAAGCCATGTTATATTCAATGATGCCTGAGTCACGTGGTCTGAAACATGGCTGGTATTGAAGCCAGTGAGTTTCCTGAAGCATTATCGCCGCCTGATGGTGGAAGTGTTTTATTGCATTAGTAGGGCAAAGTGTAAACAAGGTCATATCCATACCAAAAAAAAAAAAAGTTAAGGAATGAAGCATAAAATTAATAAACTCTGTTGACTGAACCGTGACAGAGGAAATGATGCACCCTGACGTAAATGAAGGCAATAAATGTGATTGAAATTTTTAAACAAACCATACAACTGAATTAAATGCTCTTCGTTTTATGTAGTTTGTAAACATCGCATTAAAGCATTGGTTTGTTTGTTGAGTTAGAACTGATTTATGACTTTATGCTAAGTACTATTTGTGCATTAAAGCATAAATAGTGTGGATTTAAAGCGGTTCAGTGCAGGTGTAGTAACCATACTTTTTATTCTTGCACAGATCTGTGAGAACATCCTGACCCTGTGTCTGAGGGAGCTGTTTGAATTCAGATACATGCAGACAGATCCCAACTGGTCCAATTTCTTTTATGATCCACAAACCCACAGGGTAAGAGAAGATGCCACTGTCACTGATCTTTCCTGACTGTTTTCACTACCAGTTTAGACCCACTTAGCGGAATTGCTTTAAACCTGCTTAAATAGTGGTGTCTTTAAATTCGCTAAAATATAGTTTTGATGGTCACTGCGTAATAGGGATGCACGATAATCATCAGCTGATATGCACATTTTGTCAGTAAAGCTGGTTCTGTAATCACGTGCTTGATTTCCCATTGAGCCGCATTTACTATTATTAGAAAGATTTCTGAAGAATCATGTGACACTGAAAACTAGTAATAACTACTAAAAAGTCAGCTTTACGATCAGAGGAATAAATTACATATTAAAACACAAAGTTGAATTTTTGATTTTTAAACAATTTTTAAACAATTGTTACCGTTTTATTTACAAAATTGTATTAGAACATTATATTAACGTCCGACAGCATTGTACGTATTGATTTTATTAATTGTATTTGAGTATTTTGTACAGTAAATCAAAAGTAACGTGTTTTGGCTTTATATCTTGAATAATCAAGCTGTTCTTGAATCCACAGGTTGCTTTGCTGGACTTTGGTGCAACAAGAGGGTTTGATGAGAGTTTCACTGATCTCTATATTGAGGCAAGACTTATATAAAACTAAAAGTAAATGAATCTTTTATTGCTTTATCTGATTGCATCTTTCTCTTTAAAACAGATCATAAAGTCTGCAGCTGATGGTAATCGAGAAGGAGTGCTGAAGCGATCCATAGATATGAAGTTCTTGACTGGTTATGAGTCAAAGGTAGTAATATGCAGATATTTTAGTTTTAAGCTGCACATATTACAAATAATGGCGTTAACACAACCTCTACTCCTCATCCAGTCCATGGAAAATGCCCATGTGGATGCTGTGATGATCCTGGGTGAGGCTTTTGCCTCCGAAAAGCCATTTGATTTCGGGGCGCAGAGCACCACAGAGCGTATCCACAACCTCATCCCAGTCATGCTAAAACAGCGCCTAATCCCTCCACCTGAAGAAACCTACTCCCTGCACCGCAAAATGGGCGGCTCCTTCCTTATCTGCTCCCGCCTGAATGCTCAGCTTAGTTGCAAGGATATGTTTGATGAGACCTACAACAATTACTGGAGCAAGAAGAAGAAAGGACCAAGCCCGTGACAGATGCAGGAGAAACTCGGATAAGCAGAAAATGCTCTGGCCAATCACTCGAATGTAAACAAGTGGCACTTTTCTCGACTGACCCAACGTACCATCATATATGTTTGTATTTGACTTTTGTTTTTCCTTTTGAGTGTGTTAATGGGAAATAATATCCATGATTTATCCATGGTCGTGTGGTGCAAAGATTGCTATTCAAACAGATGTATCTATGTGCCTACGGAAATTCCTATTGGTTACTCATCAGGTGTGATGATTGGCTGTAGAACATTTCATAACCAAGCCAACCGTTTTTGTTCTTTTCAGGCTTCTGGACTATTTGTGAGGACCGTCTCCCTAAATCATTATATTAACTCTTATGTTTATTGTTTGAGAAAGCATTACGATGTGTATTTTTCTGTTTTGGTTTGTGGATATTACGCACAATATTGGCCAAAGTATGAAAAAGGGAAGTTCCTGAATGAAAAGATCGGAAGTCAGGGCAGGTTTTGATGCTACAGTCACATATTTGTTATCAGTGTGTAGACTGGCTACAAGCTTGCTTGTTTTAGCCTGCTAAATCAACTACTTTGTCATAATGCATTTTTAAAAAAAACTAGGATATTAATGATGATGGCATGAGGTGTTACTTCTCTAATGTGTGAGATGTACGTGAATTTAAATGTGCCTACATTAAGGTGAGAACTTGAAAGCATTATGGTTTGATATCAGAGCATTAATGGAAAAGGTGTTTTTCTAATGTTCCTGCTATTGGCTTTCTTACTAAAAAAAAATTGTGATAAAATTGTCTGAATATATTAAATTTTTGGAATCAACACACCAGTCTTAAATGTTTATTAGCAGGCTTGTTTTTTAATTATGTGACCGTACAACATAAATACATAGAACTGTAATTTTCAAGCATTTGAAGCAAGACTTTTTACATGTACTGGTTTAAGACGTACTGAAGTTTGGCAAATGCATTTTCATTTAATGGACACCTAAAAATACCATGATGTGAGTCATGGAAGAGCACATTAACATGTTCCACAATGTTCCCTTGAGATGATACTGTATTTATGCTGGGGCATATGTAGTTTGGATTGAAGGTATGGTGCATTGTCACCAATACTGCTGGTTTATTAGCTGAAAAGACAGATTAAGAGTAATTTTAACATTAGAATACGATTTGTAATTGTCAAGGATGCAAGTGCAATTTGGTGTAAGAAGGACTAAATCTATGAAATTACCACTTGCAGACTAGTCCTATAAATGTTACATGTTTCAAGGAAACCTGTGTTGATAAGGTTAGATTTCTCTCAAATACAATATTTAGATATAATATGAAGACTAGTTTAGAATTAAGTTATTACCTGGAATTTTCTTTAGTGCTTCTTCAGTGTCAGTTCCAGCTCGTGAGGTCACAGGATTGAAGGCCAGTATCAGCTGACAGGCCGGTAAATCGGTCTCTTTAACTCCCCTGAGCTGGTTAAGAATTTGCTTGTCTGCTCCCAAGGTTTGACCGCAAACAAATGGATGCACTCTGACCGAAGGCTCTGTTAAAGAGAAATGTACAGTATTAGGAGGGTGGGTATGAAATGTATATGAAAACTAATTCTAAATGGAAGCATTTTCACCAGTGCTCTCAGACTTCAGGAACCCACTGTATATGCTTCAGTGATGCAAGGTACAGATTTATAATCTCTGACTGTGGTTAACCTTTTTTATAAAGCTAAGTTTGCTTAAAATGTGGTTTTGAGAACTTGGATGAAAGGGCATGTGTTAGCTTATTTTTACTAACCATGAACCTGCACGGGTGGAGAGTTCATATCTGTTGGAAATGAGTTTGGAAGTGTTCTCTTGTTTGACTTTGCCTCGTTATCCCAGTCTTCTTTTCTAGCAGGTGCCTCGGTGAGACTGCTCAATACCTCAATGTACGGTTTCAACAATGCCTGTGCTGCTTTGAGCTGATCCTCCATTTGTCTAAACGCTTGAAGAGACTCCTTCAAAACATCCTGTACAGCAGCATCATCTAGGAAGTAGTCATGAGGCCACTATAAAACATCTCTTCAACAAAGAGAACTCTGTTGGTTTTCTGAAAATTGTAGATTTGTAGATCATAATAACTCACTGTTTTTGTGCATCAATTGCTTCATGGCACCGGCCAGTTTTTCTGGGCCATGGTGAAATGAATCCTTTAGGAATCAAATAATAAATAGATACAGATAAATACTCACTTATTTACTATATAAAGAAAAAATACATGAAGCATGCACACAATTTACTTTATATTTGGTTTCTGTAACATGAGTTTGTAGTATTAAATATATGAAATGACCCCAGAAAGTAACAACTGAAATTATATTAATGTTAAATTATATTAATAATAAATATTTGCACACCTTCTTGTTGTCAAATGTTAGGATGCATCCCAATGTGCATACTATCCATCCTAAGTTCTATGTCATGTTAGTAATAGCCTGCTATTTTGGCCAGATAGGAAGCATGGTACACAAATTGGGACGTAGCAGGGTTACTGTTTGAAGCCGTTCATCATTAAAGTGATGAACTACACCTGTGTGAACATCAGTTTGGAGCAAATGGCCTCAAACTGGCATCCAAAATAGCATTTGGTTGTTTGATATTTTGCGATCTACCATGAAACTCCTCTTCAAAGTGAATGTTTTTGGAGGACCAGCAGAGTTCAGTTCCACCAGCATCTTGACCAAACACATTACCTTCACTGCGTCTGTGATGAGTGTCATAACTGCCCGTCTGAGCTGAAAGTTCCTAATACCAGGAAAAAGCTCCATCAGATCCTCTCTTGTCAAAGTAAGGATCTGAGCATCTGCAATGCCTGCATCTAGAAACAGATGGACATAATAGAGCGTGTCACACTGCAAGACCTTAGTTTAATAAATTTATGTTTTGCATTTGTCTTTGGGGTGTGACAAATAAATGGCATTAGAAACATTATCAGGTGACATACCATCTAGGACATGAGAATCAGATATTTCATGGATTTTTTTTCGAAGAGCTCGATCCTTCTTGGAAACATGGAAACGGAGATAGCAGTTAAATTTGAACCCTGACACAAGAACCCTTTCATATAACGTTAGACTTCCTTGCCAGCCAATACCATAATATCTGAAGCAACAATAGTGTATTTTGTTTTATTAATTTTAATTTAATTTAAAAAAAAAATGTTTACATGTTTGCTAATTGTACCTTTTCCTTCGTCCATGTACTTGGATTCATCCACGATAATCCACTGGAAAACCACGAAGACCCTGCGTTGTTCATTTCTGGTGTATTGAAACCGAAAGTTATAGTTGCTAGAACTAAATTGGTTCAATTCAGTATTCACACTGACTCCGGTTCAGTCACGGCTTCTCAACCGTAATAAGAAATAAAAACAGGGGCGTGTCAAAACCTGATCTAGGACCTGCAGATTCCCGCGATAGGTTGTTTCGGCGTTAAGACCCTCCCTATTTTAGAAGATCGTTTTCTCATTGGCTGGTGGATAAAAGGGGCGTATTTTGTATGAAGCGATCTCTCCGAGAGGACGGTAATGTTATAGCTCTTGTGAACATTGAGTGTTGAATATGCCTTTTTAAATGTGAAGTTTAGGGTATATCGATATAATACAGATTGTATGACGGTGGCGTGCATCCGCAGAGGGTTTATTTGACGTAGTGCCGTCATGCCTTATTTATTGGCTTATTTTGGCTAGGAATATTGGTGGGCAGTGATGGTGGCAGTGGTCTTTTAGACTAACGTTGCACTTACAGTATGCACTGAAAAAAGGTGCGTTCAGATGTGTTTTATTTTTCAGATTCTTGCAATCTGCTTGAGGGACACTGATATAATGAAATAACGAAATTCCACACAGCAGCTGAGCTTACCTATGTGACTGTTATAGAGATAGTAGTGGATCTCTATGCTTCTCTGTATCTAGCAATGATTTGAGTGGAGTGGAATGGATCAGACCCAGGAAAACATGTCTGCCACATGGTTACCCAGCAAGAAAAAAACGTCAAAACCAAAACCAAAAGCCCAAACACCAGGTAATTCTGTATTAGATTTATAAAATTCTAAACTTTTTGAACCCTATATGGCGTATTGTGATGTGATTGCACTCCCAGATCATGATCATGAAATGAATTAAATGTACGTTATGATACGTAATTTAGTTACTTTGATTAAATATATTATACATTGTTCTAAACAGCTGATTGCATTCTCAACAGATGCCATGAAAAATTTGCGGAGAGAGGCTGAAGATAGTGAAATGAAATCATCCAGAGTACGTCCAAACACATGAGTTCTACATCAATATGTCAGTGTATAGAATATGTAGGTAATTAATATACAGTAATTAAACACGAGATCATCAAAACTAATATTGTTACTGCATTTGTCTTACTGAATCTTAGAATGAGAGAACAAGCTCTAAGAAAACAAAGAGAACTTACACCAGAAAAAAGTGAGTTTTGAATGCCAAAATATTTCGGTTATCAAACGTAAACTGCATTTAACCAGTTTTAATCATTTCGTTTGATCTCAGAATCATTTGAAAAATGTTTGCCCCTTTAATATTAACTTAACATATACTGAATTAATGATGGTGTCAAATGTCATGTCTTAAGGTACCATGATCTCCAGCCTGTGGTAATGACACCTACAGAAGATTCAGATCATGGGTCATCTTGCAGTTCAGTTATTACATCTAGTTTGGCCAATGGTTCGGAAAGCCAATATATACACACTGACCACACTAGTGAAGTGATGGGAAGAACTGATGGATCCAGTTCAGACACTTTAATAGAGACAAGTAAATACAGACTTAAATATAAATATAACAAATTGATATATGACATTTTATAAAATGGTTTAACAAGTTTTTATGTTACAGATTTTAAGCTAAAGAAGAAGCACAAGCTCAGCCCTCAAGAAACCCATCAGCCCTCCTTAAAAAAGTATATAGAAGAAGTAAAGCAGTCAGGTATGCATTTCTTAGTTTTTTCATCTATAATTTATGATACAACATTAAAAGTGCAGACTACATCTCTTTTATTTAACAGTACCTGTTATAGTTCCTGTTGCTCAGTTCACTCAGAAGAATCTGATAACTGACAGCAAACAGGAGCAGAAATCATCTCAGAACACCAAGAAGGAGTCTCCTGTTTATCCACCAGGTGAATGGCTAGATAAACACAGTACAGACATATTTTTTATTTATTCATAATAGCTATTTTGTGGTTCGTTACAGGAAGCCAGGAGGAAAAATGGCAGCTTCAGATTTTGGCAAAGGGTAGAGTAAGCTGCCCAAAATGCAAAAGTGTCGGAAGAAAGACAGTGGATGGGTTAAAGAAGCACCTGGAAACCTGCAAGTTGGTACGCTCATAAGAGCAAAGTTTCTAACATAAGTTTTTAGCACTTGTCTGAATTCTGCACCTGATTTTGTTTTTGCTCTTTGCATAGAATCCTTTTACATGTCCACACTGTGGGAAACAACTGAAAACCTCAACTGGAATGAAGTACCACCTGATGGCTGACCATAACAACTTGGTTAGTTTTCATTTTTCTTTTTTCCCTAAACTGGTAGTAACACTGACACTGAATGATTATATATATATATTTTTTTCTTTTTTTTTAGCCCATTCCAGATACAGGGAATGACCTTGTTGACCAAGCAGTAAAGGAGAAACTACGGAAAGTTTTAAAAAGGATGGGCAAATTAAAATGTTCAAAAGAGGTGTGTGGTCATTTATCTGTGTTCATGTAAATGTGTTCAATGCCATTTAAAAGGCTTTGGAGGCTTACATATAAAAATGGAAAATATTATTACTGAAAATAAAAATGAATAACTGTTTTCAACAATTATAATAAGAAGAAATTAATGATTGTGAGGTATTTTAAATTGTAATATTTCACAATATTACTGTTTTTACTGTAGTTTTGTCCAATAAAAGCAGACCCAGTAAGCATTAGAGACTTCTTGCAAAAATATTTAAAACAATTTATAGACCCCAAACTTTTCACCAAGCAAGTGTAAAAATTAAAAATACTACAAGGTAGATAAAACAATAAATACATAATAATAGTGCAATTTTTGATGTTTACAATTACCTTAAAAGATGCTGAATGGTTTGTTTTAGGGTTGCACAGGAAGTTTCACTAGTATAATAGGTTATGTGTACCACATGAAGAAATGCGGCAAAGAGGCGTCAGAGTTGGAAAAGCTCTTATTGAACTGCAAACACTGTGGTAAAGCGTATCGTTCCAGAGCGGGCCTGGAGTACCACGTCAAGAACGAACACAGTCCAGTGAGTCCTCCTCTCTGTTATTCTATAAGCATTTACCTAAATGCCTGTTCTGATGTAAAAGATTCGGGCTGTTGATGTTTTCATGAATGAACGGTCACAATTGTCTATTCTTGCAGACGGCTTCAGAAATTGAAGTAGAGGAGGTGAAGACACAGAAAGAGCCCATCCCAGAGCGGACGCAGAGCGGACGAGCCAAGCGCTTATCTGCACAGGTGG
The DNA here is from genome assembly GCA_032353835.1 of Enteromius viviparus. Lineage (NCBI taxonomy): Eukaryota > Metazoa > Chordata > Actinopteri > Cypriniformes > Cyprinidae > Enteromius > Enteromius viviparus. The sequence goes on along the minus strand of JAUCNO010000873.1, from coordinate 2,289,351 downwards.
CCGTGTTTCACCTGAGGGAGATCGCCAGTGAGGAGCTGCTGAAGGAATGGCCCAAAAGGAAAGTGCAGCGTGACCTGGTACCAGACGACAGGAAGGTGCTGCAAAACATGCATATATCAAACTATGCCAACATGTTGTAATTGCAGGGCTGTGAAGAAGTCAGAGCCTGTGTCAAGCTCTTTTTGGTAAGGTGTTTGTTTTACACACTTTCATGGATTCACTAAAAGGTTTTACTCTCACTTTTTGAGAATTGTGAGTGAGGAATCAATCTTGGATTCATTCTTATAAACATTTATGGGATTTTTGTGTCTGTGTAGCTGAAGTATTCTCGCCCAGGTTTGCCGGCCTTTAGTCAGGAGACTCTACGGAAGTGGAAGAATGAAGTCAAACTGCATAAAAAAGTGCAGTGTCCGAACAAGGTGTGAATGTTATTCATCCAGGTGTTTTTACCATTGAGTTTGAACTTAAAGGCCATTCATTAATGTTTTGCACATGGTTTTCACTCACTGTGGCATTGTGTGAAAGCAAAGATTTTCAGTGAATGAATGGATTGCTGAGCTAAGTGTGTAATGATTTTTTTTTTTGTCAAATTAGGGATGTAACTGCTTCTATACTAGCGTATCTGGTCTAAAGGCCCATCTTGGACTATGTACCTTGGTAAGGAATAAATTCCCTTTCAGACATGTTACACACAAAATACAATAAAACAGTAATATTGTGAAATATTAATACAGTTTAAAACTTAAATAGTAATTTTTTCAGGGATGAAGTTATTATTGACAGAACACAGTTATGAAAAGATGGTGAACCTTCATCTTTTTTCTCTCTACAGGGTGAATTTGAGACTGGGAAATATAAATGCTTGATATGTAAGAAAGAATTCAACTCTGAAAGTGGAGTCAAGTATCACATCAATTCTATCCATTCTCAGGTAACACAATAAATGTTTGTTTTATTTTCTGCACTTTATATATATATATATATACATCATAAAAATGTGTCTGTTATAAAATTTATTCTCATTGTTATTGTATTGTTTTCATAGGATTGGTTTGTAATTCGGTCCAAATCTAAGGGTTCAAAGTTAGATAAACTGCACAAGACTGAGCCAAAGGAAGATTCCAAGAGTCCAGATCTTTCCTTACCAAACCCAACCCTCAGTTTTTCCAGCACCTGGCAGGATAGACGGATGTCAGCGGTGCCCAGGTCAAGTGGAGTGAAAACCCCAGGAAGAGTGGAAATAAAGAGGAAAGAGGGGCAAAAGAAACCGAAAGAGAAGGAAAGCAGACAGGAGAAAGACTGCTATGAGTTCAGTGGAAGTGACAGTCCCAGCAGTAGCAGCAGTAGTGAGCGCTCCAGCAGCGAATCAGAGACTGAAGACTCAACGGCCCATAGACATGATGAATGGACCCTCAGCAGGCCCCTCAAAAAGCCTGTGTCCACCCAACAACCTGAAAGTGATTTATAAATTGTCAAATGTGGAGTTTTTGCAGTGTTCACCTGCAAAGATTTGAGAGATACGGATTCTTGTAAAGGTTTAGGGTCAGTATTGAAACCGTAAAACTGTAAAATTGTTTCAGATTTCAAATAACAAATGTATATTTGAATGTATTTTAAAACATAATTTATTCCTGTAACGGCAATAATTTGAGTAATAATAATCATAACTGAATTTTCAGTTGCATTTATGCCAGTCTTTATTGTCACACGATCCTTCAGAAATAATTCTAATATGCTAATTTGGTGCTCAATAATTAAAATGTGCTGCTTAATATTTTAGTGGAAACCATTATACTTCTCATGATTTTAAATGAATATAAACTAGTTAAAAAAAACAGCATTTAATTTAAAATATAATTCGTAACATTACACCTTTTGATCGATTGAATGCGTCATTGGTGAGAAATATTTTTATTTGTAGGATTTGCTGAATTGGGCTTTCTTTTTATTAACATAAAAAAATACCACATGCAAATATTTTAAAATGTAATTATAGGATAAGTATTAACCATGTGTATTGATTGTAGGAAAGCATCGTGCTTATTTTTCTGTAAGATTTGTCTCATGCTCTGTATCTCACAGTGTTTCGCAGTGGACCAGTGACTGACTTTATTAAAACAGTTGCATGCAACAATGTTTGTGAATGCTGCTCTTTTTGTTGTTGTTGTGATATTATCAACTGTGATAACAGAAATAGCTAAATTTGTGATCGCTGAGTTGGCCTTTAGTATGAAGGTACAGAGTGCTTTAGAATAACTCTCCTGGATGTCAAAGAAAGAAAATTAGTTTGTTAAAATGCATTTAAAGGCTGTTGTCAAAATTTGAAATAAAATCTATGAAATCTGTTGGCATTTGCTCCTTATTTATTCACATATTTCTTTCTGCCAACAACACATAAAATTGCATGTAAATAAGAATGCACAAAATAGAAATACCCTACATTTGTTTTCAAATGCGCTTGTTTTCTGTAATGCCATTTTTGTGTACAGTTTTTAATTCCTGTGGTATCCACATCTAGATTTATCAATTCTAATTATATTAAATATAAAGTCGTGTGTGTGTGAATGTGTATATTATTTTAGTGCTTGTCTGTGCTCTGCTTGACCACATTGATGGCACCTCGTGGTCAGGCGGGATTACGCACAGGTTTAAAAGCCTCTCCGGCGGCAGTGCGGGGTAGGGGGCGGTAGTGAGCAAAGCGAGGTCAGAGTCGAGCGTTGCAACATGGCGGCGAAGGCAAACTGATATGTCAAAAATGCTGAAGCTAAAGTGTCGTGGAAATCAGCAAATGTCTGTACAGCACAACTGAATGTTAGAGTGTCAATGTAAAGCGGGATTGGACACGCTTCCTCAAGCTTGCGTCTGTCTGGGGTGAGTCTTTGAATGTGTCGAGAGCGTTGGATTCGAACCCGCGTGAATCTTTAGCTGAGTGCTTGAAGGAAAGAGGGCATGATCACCCTGAGCCACTGTTAAAACTCGTCAGTGAGGAGAAAAAGCCCATGTCTTTCTTGTGCTTTATGAATGAAGGAGCAGGTGTCTTGAGACTATTTTAAAGTTGTATTTTAGAAGGTTTAAGCGGAAACATGTCTGAACGCTGTAACGTTATATGTTTATATTAAAAACCGTTGAAATATGTTGAGTGGACGCTTTCTACAAAGTAATGTCAAAGAGTTTTGTTTTTAATTATTTTGACGCACGTGTGATTTATAATTATTGTTTAACAACAGTAATCTCAATGTACTGTAGTCTAGTCGCCTGTCGTCGCTATTTCGCGCATGCGTGGATTTAACGTTACTTCTGAATAATTCTGGGATCACGAAGTACATGATGCATGATAGGGTGATGATACCTACCAAGGATTTTGGATATGTGTCTTTTGACTTTGCAATATCATAGAAACTTATATTATCTAGGAGAAAATATATATTTATATGGCTTTGTATGTAAAAATCAACATTACTCTGTACTTCTAGACTGGACTGGCAGCAGTTCTGTGGAAGAAGAGGAATTAATGGCAGCTGCTGCCCTGAAGTCGGGTAAGAAAGGTGGAAAAATGGGTTTGCCATGTGAAAAAGACCAACCAGCCCCGATTAACCACGAGAGTAAAGGAGCAGCTCAGGATTCAGGTGAACTCTCATATAGCACTACAGTATTATCATTAAGATACAATTATACTTGCCCTTATTACTAGATTTTTTATTGTACATATGTATGAATGTGTGTGTACTGTATAATATAAGAGGATGACACGGGGGTGAATTTTCACTCCTGTCCCGTCCCACTCCCATAGAAAGAAATCCTGTCCCGTCAAAGTTTAAAAAATAATCCCGCTCCTGGTAAAATGACTCCCACTCTCATCCTGCTCCTGTTTAAAATGACTCATGCTTTTGTACCGCTCCCATATATATATATATATATATATATATACAAAAAGATGGCTTCTGGGACGGCTGGGTCGTGTAGTTGTTTTGTTAATTGCGTTACATTGTAGGCGTATTAAAAGGAAACCACTAAATGGTGCATGATTTACTTCATTTTTTTTCGTCTTTCCTATTGGTTTATTTACGCTCCCGTCTGCTCCTGTTAACTATTTTATCCTGTACCGTCCCAATCCCATGATTAATAGCAAAGATGACTACCATCCTCGTGGGATTCCCGAAAAAATGTCAGCCTCTAATATGTATGTGTGTCTGTTCAAACATAAATGTATATCTGTTTTCACATTGTTCTTTAATACAGAGGAAACCCAGAAGAAGCAAGGACCAAAGACTCCCGCCAAAAGGAAAAGAAAGGAGATCATTCCACAGACTCCACCAGCACATGACAGTTCAGCAGTCTCTGATACTTCTGAACTCACTTCTAGCGGTCGGCCCAAGAGGAGAGCTGCTAAAATGTATGTTGTTAAGCGGTGTTAACATATGTTTGGGAGACATTACTATTATTTAGTTTGTAAATTGCAATGCAATGCATTGCCAAGTGATACTTTTTTTTTTTTTTTTTTTTTTGAATAATCGATGATCAGATAACATGAGATGGTCAAGACTCTGGTTGTTCCATAGATCAAGCTACAATCTTACTGTTGAGCTACTCTCAAAGTGACTTTTTTTAAAAGACAAAAAATCAGACAATGCAAACTGAAAACACAAAATGTCTAATAAACTTTTTCAGTAGCATATGTTTTTTGCTTTCTGTTTATCGCAGATTTTATAATGACGTTGTTAATAATTGCATTTTCTTGATTAGTGCTTTAGATTATCTCCACAACCTTGCCAAGGATCTTGATGCTCCGTCAGAATCCTCAATTCAAGACACGTCCAAGTCTGGTGAAGCGAATAGCACCAACCAGAAAAAGAAAAACGCAACGGGGAGAGGGACGAAAAGAAAAACTCCAGATTATGAAAGTGACACAGATGGTGATGAGGACTTTTCCCCAGGAAAAAATGAAGAGGCAGAGAGCGAAGATGAAGAAGATTCAGAACCAGACTTCAGTTTGAATGTAGAGCGCAGAATATCCAAACCATCTAACAGAACATCCAGACCATCTAGCAGAACATCCAGAGGAAATTATGTGAGTTTATAATCAGATACTGATAAAACCACTGTGCCATGATTTTGACTTGAGTTAAAATAGACATTTTTTAATTATTGTTTTGCTCAACAGCAGTGTCTTCTTCCAAATGGATTGGCTAACAATGTCATGGAGCCTGTTTGGAACTGTTTTAGTAGGACCAAACAATTGTAAGCCATCCACTTTTCAAAAGATGATGTCAAATTTAACAGTCGTAGTATCTGTAGTACTAGTATGCTTGTGTTGTTGTTTTTTTCCCCATAAAATGCTCTCGCTAGCCGGGATGAAAACCTTTCTCCCTGGGTATTTCCAGAGTGGATTCCTTCTGCCAAAGATTGCCATTTCCTGTCTAAGAGGTATTAGTGTAGCTAAATATTATTGGTGGAATCCAAAAGAAGTCCTAATTTTAACTGTCGTTCTGTTTCATTTAACAGTGAGGCTGAAAAATATTTACCCCAAGAGAAAGAATCTGCTTCTTTTACCTTTACACGGGAAAGCATCAAAGGCCAGATCAAACTTCAAACAGTGAAGAGGTAAGAAGGATGAGTTTACACTAATCTGAAATCCCATTCACACTGACCAGTCGGATGCTAGTAAGGAAATATATGACACTGACAATTGCTGCCATTGTCGCTTCTGTACAAATGTTTGTTACATAGTGTCATGTAGCAGTTATTAATATATGAAATACATTGTGGTGAGTTCTACATTTGCACAGCTGCTTTATGTTTTATATTGCTGTTGTAAAAGAAGAAAAATCTCTAAAACAGCTAGTACAGGGGGGTTCACAAACTTTTTTTACACTTGAACCCTGTTGACCTAAAATATTTACTTGAATTATTCACTGAGAGTTAATAGTGGAATAATTTAAAAATGCATTTGTATGTTTAATAATTAAATTCATGGTTCTCTGCTGGTGACTATTTCAACAAATTAAGTTTCAACAAATTTGTATTCTTTTTATGTAAAAAAAAAAAAAAATAATAATAATAATAATAAAAAAAAAAACTAGCTAGTAGATTGACAACTTATCAAGTTTTTTGTTTTTTTTTATTTTTTTTGCGAATTGCCTTACTTCAACAGTTTGGGGTTGATAAGATTTTGTCTTATAGGTTTTTAGTGTTATGCTGCATTTATTTGATTAAAAAAATACATTAAAAACAGCAATTAAAATACTATTATAATATTAAAGTATCTGAAATATTGTAAATATATTTTAAATTGTTTTATAATATATTATAATAATATTTACTATTATAGTAAATAAAATATTATTAATATATCTTATAATGTTAAATGTGATTTAGTCTCTTGTGCCACGTAATATTTAATCCACGTAAACAAATATGCTGATTTGTTTAAGAAACTTTTCTTTTTATTATTTTATTATTATTATCAGTGTTGGAACTCAGTTACACTGCATAATATTTCAGTGGAAACTGATACATTTTTGTCAGGATTCTTAGATTAATGAAAAGTTTTTTTGTTTGTCTCCACGGTCCATTAGCACTGTCAACCCGTCGGTTTGCCACTCCGTGTTCCCTTGTTTCTTTGTTTCTGTGTCTATCTGGATTTTTTTTACTGTGTACCGACCCACGCCTGGACTCTCACTATTCTCGTGCTCTGCCTCCACCACTCCTGTCTGCTGGTAACGACCTTAAGCCTGTCTGTTTTGCTCTGTGTACTTCAATAAACAGCCTGCACATGAACGCGCACGTCTCCTCGCCTCGCTCTCGTGACACATACACATGGGGGCAGTCGTGGCCTAATGGATAGAGAGTCGGACCTGTAACCCAAAGGTCGTGGGTTCGAGTCCCAGGTCCGGC
>JAUCNO010000873.1:2271792-2282357 GCA_032353835.1 Enteromius viviparus | reverse complement strand
TATTACTTTGGAGCGGTTATTATTTGAAAAGAACGAACCTGCAAATGTCTCAACTGACCAATCAGAATCAAGCATTCATATACATAATACATATAAACAGTACATATTATAAACAAAAACATTTATTTTGGATGCGATCATTTGACAGTACTATTTTTTTTTACCTCATAATCTTTTATAAAAATGTCATAACTACAATCTTATAGAACCAACAAATGAATTAATTTTGTTCCTTTTGTTTCATAAACTGCAATTTTTGTTTCATGCCTACTTGAAGTAATACTGCTTTGTTTTGCATTTTAATTACGTTCATGTCCACACATAAGAGATGGTTTTAAAAATTAATGCTCACCATGTCAACAAGAAGCTTCCACAGGGGCTGAAAACATATTCATTATGGCCTTTAATAATATCCTGTTCTCATTCATTCTTGCAATTTTTGTTCAAATTGATAGCATTCAAACAAATGTCTTCAAGGGTTTGTTTCTCACCTTGCCCTCCACTCGCGCCCATAAATCCCAAACAGCATTCAGAATTGCTGCTGTCGCCAGCTGAATTACTCCTTTTTCTGGTCCAATCTATCAATAAATGTATTCTTTCATTTAGCTATACATGAAGTCTTAAAAGGCCTGAAGTACCTCTGCACATGTTGTGATATTTACCCATCTCATCTGACCATCACTGCTCAGGAGTCTGTAGAAGCCTCTGAAGTCACTAACTATCTCCTTTAAAGTCTTCCCGACCACCAAAGTAGATAAGGCTTTAACTGCACATACCACTAGACATGAACAGACGATGATTAAAATTAATGTAAACTAGTCAATATCACTAGTACTAGTAATACTGTTAACTACCAAAGCGTGTATAATTCAGATGTAGCACAGCATCTTCCACTTGTTAAATATGAGCCCTTTGTTCAAAATATACACATAAATCAAAATTTTAATCAAAAAAGTAAAATAATATTTTTTATATACAGTATATATGCCAGTATGCCAGTAATAAATAGAAATTAAATAAATAGAAATAAAACACAAAATTGCTGTATAAACATTTTTACAACCATACACATAATACCACCAACAAAAATATTTTAAGTTATTATTATTATTTTAGAAGCATATTTCCACCAAGTAATACATTTTTTTATTTATGTCTTTGAAAGCTTAAAAAAAATACAAAATAAAAATTCCACTCGTTACTATAGAGTTGTAAGGATACTGGAAATCTAATATAATGGAAATCTATTTCACCACTAGGTGTCAGTCTTGTTTTTGAAATCAGGATCCACTCGCACGACATGGTCATATGACATACTGTATGTGTAGATTTGTGAATCTCACCGATTTCCGTCCCTCTTCCTACAGTAAAAGTCAGCCCATAACCCTTCAATGCAGCAGGCGAGTCCGTCTCGAGAACGACATATGCTACAGAGTAATCTGGATCGGTGTGCTGCAATCAATCACATTTAACGTTACAGATGGTACAATGCATGCCTTATTGTTTGTGCATCCAATAGCTCTGAAATTATATGCAGGCTACCCACCATTGCATCCGATCCATGTTGTTCCAGTGACGTCGGGAACCTTACGTCGCGCACTGTCACATTTATTATTTTGCTTTCCAACATTTTGTTTCGGATGTAAACTTTGCACAGACTCGCCAGTTGTGAACGACACTTGTCTTTAAACACTCCGCCCAAAGGAAGCTACGATTGGCTTTTTGACAGACTGTAGAAATGTGATTGGCGCTTTAGGAACGACGTGATCACATGATCATAAAGAGACAAATCTAATGCTGGCGTATACAAGGCGTTCTGTCATAGGATGAATATTCGAAACACAATGTAACGCTCAAAATCATTAAGTAACAAAATGTTACTAAAGGAATTCTAATAGGAATTCTATAGACTTAATATATATATATAGAGAGAGAGACTGTGGGGCAAAAAAGTATTTAGTCAGCCACCAATTGTGCAAGTTCTCCCACTTAAAAAGATGAGAGATGCCTGTAGTTTTCGTCATACAGTAGGTATACCTCAACTATGAGAGACAAATGAGGGGGAAAAAATCCATTGTAGAATTTTTAAAGTATTTATTTGCAAATTACGGCAGAAAATACGTATTTGGTCAATAATCAATCACTGTTATTTATAAAGCGCTTTTAACAATACAGATTGTAGCAAAGCATTGAACATTATCAAGTAGGAACAGAGTGATGGTAATGTATAATGACAAGATTAAAATATTTATTTATTAAACGCAAAGACGGCCTCTGTAATCAAAAACAACTAATCACTAGAAATTAGGTGTCCCCAGCAAAGCAAGCCAGAGTTCGACAGCGGTAAGGAACCAGAACCCCATCGATGAAAGAATTGAGAAAAAAATAGTTTTTAATGGATTTGATTAATAAATGTGTATTAGTGTGTTAAGTGTAAATTTAGTGTGTTAAATTTTGGCCCATTCCTCCATGCAGACCTTCTCTAGAGCAGTAATGTTTTTAGGCTGTCTCTGGGCAACACAGACTTTCAACTCCCTCCAAAGATTTTCTATGGGGTTGAGATCTGGAGACTGGCTAGGCCACTACAGGACCTTGAAATGCTTTTTACAAAATCACTCCTTTGTTGCCCGGACGGTGTGTGGGATCATTGTCATGCTGAAAAACCCAGCCAGATCCAGAGCCCAATTGTCACGATCAGCTGGAGGGCCAGCTCAAACCTATAGAGGGCACTCCATCACCTCGTTGTGTGTTTGTCTCCGTTTACATGCCCGGACTCATTCTATGAACTGATGTCTCCGCCCACTCATTGGTTGTCTAGGTGTTTGATTGTCTGCTACACTCCTTTAACCTACTTTTGCCTGTATAAAACCCCCTGTGTTTGTTCATTGTCACGGTCCATTAGCACTGTCACCCTGTGAGGTTTTCCACCTGTGTTTTTGTATTCCTAGTCTTTGTTTCTGTTTGGATTACCCGTTGACGACTTCTGCCTGAATCTGGACTTTCCCTCTGCCTCTCCCCAAGGACTCTGACTACCGGTATTTGTGACCGTTTGCTTTGTTTATCGACTCTGTCTTTGCCTGTGCCTCCTCCATTGAATCAGCTGGTGATCGACTACTGTTATTCTGACCCTGAGCCTTAATAAATGACTTTTTGCATTTGAACTCCCACGCCTTGCATACTTCGTAACAGTTGTGTTGTGTGGTGTTTGCAAATTTGTTACTACAGAATTGGTCTTACATTTAATTCTGTATGGTATTAAAAAGGCCTTAAATCTAACTCGTAGAAATCTGCAGATACCCTGTGTACAAAAGGGAAGCTCAGAAGAAATAAAAAGTTGGGCCTTTGTTTTATTTGTTCTTTATGTTTTGTGTCTTTGCTTCTCTTTATGTTCAGCTCATGCTTGAAACTTCTACACTTATGGCGCTTTTTCTTTGTGTGGTACAGCATGGCTTGGTTCGGTTTGTGTTTCCACTGCAGTTTAGTACCGATTTAGAGTGGACGAGAATATTCACATGTAGTTATAGTTGTACCGCTACTACTGCCGTGACTCCTGGAAAATGCTTTCATTCCGCATAACCCCATTAAGCTCCACTCCTCGGCTATCAACGAGAGGAAAGTCTGTCCTTCCCAACAAACCATGAAACATTTTTTTGGTTGTTAAAAGAAGGTGCACTTGTTAAAAACAGCAGCGTTGGTTTCTTCACTGGCTGTGATGATTTAAATCTAGCGGGTCTGTGGGCAGTGTTGCAAGATAGGATAGACCATTTCTGGCCCAAAAGTTCACAAAAACCACCCAAAACTCTCTCAAAAAAAAATGTGATGGAATTTAAATCAAGGTTGGTAAGAGTTCTTTTTAACTGCTTGAATCAAAATGATGACAAAATAATATAATATATACAAAATAATAATAATAATAATAATAATATATACTCAGTGTATCCAGATTCTGCTCCGACGCCATCTTCTGTCAATGACTCACTTCTGCAGGACAAGAAGAAAAGGTTGTTTAGATTTTTCAAAAGGCTAACACCACAGACAAAGATGGGTAGTATTTATGATACATGCATACGTATTATGTGTAATGATATGATATGTGTGATGATACACGTATGTGCTTGTGTGCGAGCTGCTTGACCGCTGCTGAGAGAGAGAGAGACCGTCCCTCCCCCACGGAGCACGCAAGTTCTAGGCTAGCACTCTCAGTAATGGGTAGAGGGGAGACAAAATTAATGAATAAATTGTTTGCATAAGCATAAAAAATTACCCTTTATACAATAGAAAATAAAATGTCCACAGAATGGGTTATAAAATTACAACTTTACAACTCATTAATGGTTTAACACAGGATACAACAGCTGCACAAACAATCCGTAATTTCCTCCAGAAATATTTATGACCGGATTGTGTTTATTTTTAGATCAAGGTGGTGTACATCCGTTATAGCTATTATTAGACGCCATAAAACAATAAAAGCCCATAAATCAGGGGCCATAAATCACTTTTTGACACTTGTCGTCACATATATACTACTTAAACATTTGATTGTTGAATGATGTACCTAACTGAAGTAGCTGATTAGCTGGATCATGATTTTGCAAACCATTGAGTTGCATAAATGACTGCCTGACACATAAGAAATTAGTATATTTACAATTAAGAATCACATACTTAATTAGTTAGGATATTTTTCTCATGACTCCTATAGACTTTGTGCAGTTGTGTCTAATCTAATTGCTCCTGTTGAGTAAGTTAATGTTAAATGCACTAAAACTTTTGGCTGTTCTAGCAAAAAACTCTTTTTTTTTTTTTTTTACATCAGATCTACAGAATGTTTAGCAAACACTGAGGAATCAAATAAAAATAAATAAATAAAAGCCTCCATAGCGTAACATGAGTTAAACAGCAAAGATAAGAAGCTTTTCAAAATGAAAACAAAAAGAAAAGTATAACTAAACTGGCTGTTGGAAAGACACAGTGCAAATGGGTGCCTTCTTTTATTCAGTTCCATTACATAAGACCAAGGCAAACATCTGAAAGCACAAGAGAACAGAACAAAATGAACACAAGCATATACATTCATATAAACAAAATTAAATTAAATTAAATACATAAATATAAATATAAATCTGGTCCTCATCTAGGCCACTCTCTCTCCTTCCAGAGCATCAGCGGGCTTGAGCAAAGAGATATGGAACGTGGGTGAGATACGGTATTAAGCAGGGAGTTCTAGTCTGAATGAAACTGGTGATATTTGTCTGAGTATTTTGAATGGACCCACGTACCTTTGATTCAATTTCATGCAGGGCTGCCGCAGGCGAAGATCTGGGATGGAGAGCCAGACCCATTGCCCTGGTTCGTGGGGCGGATGAGGATGATGATAGCGATCTGCTTGGTCCGTGAACATCCGAACTGCCCGTGCTGGGTGGTCATGAGCCTGATTCCAGGTTTCTTCACTCTGGTGAAGCCAGTGATCCAGTGTAGGTAGGTTCGAGGGTTCTCCAGACCAGGGGAATAGAGGTGGTTGAAATCCCAGCACACATTGAAATGGGGTCATTCCAGTAGCTGGTTTGTGTAGCGAGTTCTGAGTGTATTCGGCCCATAGTAGAAAACGACTCCATTCTTGTTGGTTTTGGTAACTATAGCTGCGGAGGAATCAGCTTAGTTCCTGGTTCATACGGGTTCATACGCTTGAGGATGACATCCAAAGGTGAGACTGGCATTAATGTTCATTTTTTCACAGAAGGCTTTCCAGAGGCTTGAAGTGAATTGTGGTCCCCGGTCCGAAACGATATGCTCCGGTAGACCGTAAAACCGGAAGACTTGATTCATTATGATCTCTGCTGTCTCCCAGGCGGTAGGTAATTTGGTGAGTGGTATTAATCTGCAGGTTTTTGAGAAACGGTCAATGATGCTGAGTATGGTAGTGTAGGTGTTGGATACAGGAAGGTCGGTAACGAAGTCCAGTGAAGAAGAGAGACCATCGGGCCTGTCTGGCATTCAGGCGTTTGGCTGACTGGATGTACTCGAGGTTACGATGGTCTGTTAAAACCAGGAACAGATGAGAGGAACCTTCAAGCCAGTGTCGCCACTCCTCCAAAGCACACTTCAAGGCCAGCAGTTCTCTATCCCATAGTCATAATTTCCTTCAGCAGAGGTGAGTTTCCGTGAATAGTACGCACATGGGAATAACTTAGGTGGACTGCCATGACGTTAAGATAGGATGGCTCCAATAGCAGTGTTAGATGCATCTACTTAGACGGTGAATTAAATTTCTGGATCAGGGTACTTAAGAATGGGAGCTGAAGTGAAGCGATTCCTGAGGTCATGGGTAGCCTGTTCACCTTCGGGGGACCATCGAAGCACCGTGCGTCCTTTTCGTGTCAGGACGCAGGTGAGTGAGGCGGCGACTTGGCTGAAATTCCGTATGAACCGTCGGTAGACATTGGCAAATCCCAGGAAATGTTGAAGTTCTTTCAGTGTCCTGGGTTTGGGCCAGTTGAGGACTGCAGCCACCTTCTGTTCATCCATTGTGACCCCGTCGGTGCTGATGATGTAGCCTAGGAATGCGGGTTTGATGGAATTTACACTTAGGAAGTTTGGCGTAGAGCTGGTGTTAAATCAGCTGCTGCAGAACCGCCCGCACATGCTGCACGTGTGAAGGAAAATCCTCAGAGTATACTAAGATGTCGTCAATATAGACTATGACTTGTTTGTTGAGCATATCTCTGAACAAGTCATTTATCAGGGCCTGGAAGATAGAGGGACTGTTGGCAAGTCCAAAGGTCTTAACCCGATACTCATAGTGCCCGGTAGTTGTGGAGAAAGCCGTCTTCCACTCATCACCTTGTCGAATACGGATCAAGTTGTAGGCACTTCTCAGGTCGAGTTTGGTAAAGTAGCGGGCCTTTCGGAGTTGTTCCAAGGCAGGCGGTACCAGGGAAAGAGGATAACGATACTTGATGGTAATCTCGTTGAGGCCTCAGTAGTCAATGCAGGGTCATTGACTTCCATCCTTCTTTTTAACAAAAAAGAACCCTGCTGGTGAGGTAGATGGTACGATGAACCCCTTGGCCAGTTCCTCCTGGATATATTCCTGCATGCTCTCGGGCTCAGGTAATGACAGCGGGAAGATGCGACTCTTAGGTGGTGTTGCTCCTGGCTGAAGATCGATGGCGCAATTGCTGAGTCGGTGAGGTGGTAGTTCTGTTGACTTAACCTTGCCGAACGCCTCTCACAGGTCATGGTATTCGTGGGGCAGATGTTCAAGGAATTCTGGCTCTGGAGTGATGTCAGGTAGGTGCTCAGGTTGACGTGAGGTGAGTGAATCCAATTCCTATCTGGCTATCTGGGATTTGTAAAATAGGCCTAACAATATAGGCCTAGGTCTTTACTAATTTTAACAAATACTGTTCTTTTTAACTTTGTATTCATCAAAGAATCAAAGTTTCCAAAAAAGAGAAAGAAAAAAGACGCAGCACAACTATTTCAATACTCGAATTAGAATGAACTTTCGAAGGATCATATGACACTGAAGACTGGCCTAATGATGCCAAAAATTCAGAGCTGCATCACATAATTCTATTTAAACCATTTATACTATAGTATAGTCATACTAAGAAATGCATATATATATATATATATATATCAATGTTAAAATTGGGTTCCTGACACCACACTGAGTAACTTTTCAGGGTTTTTTCAGATGACCCATTCACTAAGCAAAATACACACAATACACAAGTCAGCTGCATAGACAGAGCGAGCTAAGCCTTCCCCTGGCCAGGGGGACTTGGGGCAAAAATGCCACCTAACTGGACAAAAATGAAAAAAATGAAATGAAAAAAAAAACAATAAAATAAATCATGCTAATGACGGTTAAATCTAATGATTAGCTAATATCACATCAAACTGTGCAAATTATTATTATTGTTCTAGTTTATTCTCATATTATTTAATGTTAACAGCATTCAGCATTGCGTAACTATGAGTATAGTGTGCATTAGTGTGTAGATTTCAATTTATGTACAGTCTAATCTATAATTGCCACATCATTTCATATTAAGAGATTCTTTAAAACTCAAAAAGCAAACTATTTTCCCTTCTAACTTGTTGTCTTTAAAATGCAAATCTTTTGTAAACCCAGAGCATCTGTAATCAGAAGCACATTTAAAACTGGAAAATATCATTTCTTTTATATGCATTTCATATAATCCTTTCTGGATTACAATCAGCCATTAAAATTATTTATTGACATGTAATAATTTCAGCTGCTGTGAGAATAGGCTATAATTAAACGATGGGTCATCTGCAGGATCTTCATAGACGAATGAGAGCTTATTTTTGTTTACGGACGTGATGTAATGACGCAGAGTCATGCTCGAATTTCCCGCAAAAACTTTCCCGTACCACTCAAATTAGAAAACAATAATATAAGCTAACAGTTGTGAATTGGGTTAACGTAAGGTGATAGTTTTGAACACTGGCTGGTTATGTACTTTCTCAAACATTGATTTTAAAACCTTTTTAACAAAAAAATTTAAAATAAATTCACTCACAATTCTGTTGACCTTGAGAATACACTGGCCAATCATAGATGGTTTCTGTATATATTGTCCCTTATATATTTTGACTTTTGGCTGGTTAATAAATAGCGGTTTTAGTTTTAGTGGTTAATAAATAAAAGCGCAGACTTGCAGAAAAATATTGTTGCCTGAGCTATCTGTTTATGATGAGTCATGCAAATATTGGGCTACTTCCCAGTGGTTAAACTTGTATAGTGGACCTTTAAAGGTGATCTCACAATGTCTCTGCTTTGTCTTAAAAAACAACAATACTAATTTTCAAAGCATTTTCAGGTGTACTCCAGGGCTGTACCGCCAGCAAACAATGAACATCCGTACTTTGAAATTCAGAATTGGTTTGTTGTTGTTATTGTTGTTGTTATTGTTATTATTGAATGTCGCTATGGAATATTTTATTCAGATGATCAATTATAGTATTCAGTCAAAAATTAGACTTCACAGTCCTTGGTCATAACAGTTCTTGTTGTTGATGAGTCAAATTAAACATTTCCTATTGGATGCCATCCAGGTTTAAAACAACTTAACAGCGAGTAAAAATAATTTTAAGGGAGGACTTTGAGGTTTTAACAGACACAGAGAAAGAATCTGTTATGTTGGGCTCTCCCAATTACACCAATTCAGACTCTTGTGAGTACATACTATCTAGGCACTTTGCATGAAATTAATAGCTAATAATAACAATTTATTATATTCAACATTCAACATGCAACGAAGTGCAGAAGTTGCAACAGGTAGCCTATTATCACCTCTTTGTTTAACCTTATGAACAATTAAATGGTAATCTAATATTGTGCAAAACTGTTTTTCTAGATCCAGCAGTGCAGAAGTGGGAGAGACCTCATTTAAATAAAGGCCTCTCTGTCACAGGATTTCAGAATGTGGGGTATCCTGGAGCTACAGTGCTTGCCTTCCTAAGATGTCCAGAGTTTACAACCTGGCCATCAAACACTTCATTTATCTCAAGTAAAAGAAGCCAAGTCAATATCAAACTGTAAAGTAGTCATCAAACCTAAAACAATTTTATGACAATGCAGTTAAACATAAATCTTTTTTTTTTTTAAATAAATTTTTTGTTTGTTACCTTTTGTTAGGCCGACTATTGTAGCATGATTTTACAGTTTAAGGCAGGACTCAATTCATGTGGCTTCATCTGGCAGACTGTTGAAAACCACTGGATGGCATTCAAGCCTCTGTTCACTTACACACAGAGGCAACTATCAAGAAGTGAGTTCAAAGACCTTCTTGTTGTTAACTGGAGTGATGAAGGCAGCAATTTGAGGCAGACTGAGGAGGACACCAACTTTGCTTGGGAATGTTAACTAAAAAGCATTCAGGGTAGGTTGTAATGTATTTCATATATTTTCATATATATTTGTTCATGAGCTCAGTTATTCACTTGGGCCTGGTTTCACAGACAGGGTTTAGGTTAAGCTTTAGTTCAATTAGGATATTTAAGTAGTGTTTTTCCATTTTAAATATATTAAACTACAAAATGATGTTGCTAAATAAATTTCAGAAGCAGCATGCGTGGGTAATTATTCACTTGATCAGTATTAATCATCTCATTAGACAATTAGATCATGAAATATAGGTCTAAAGGCTAACACATCTAACAATCTAACACATATTTTGCTTGTGAGTTCGTAATGTTGGAGATTGTGGGGACTTCCTACAATTTTTTGGTCTACGAAACTCAGTTGGACTTTTTTGAAGGCGCTGTAACTCCTGACCTCCTTGACAGGAGAAACTATAGAGTGGTTTTCATTTTTATATAACCAACAGTTTGTTAGCACAATATTGACTCTTTTTATACAATTAAAATTTTTAAATATAAATATTTTCTTAGACACAGCCAAACAGCTCTCCCTCAAACCATTCTGTAAGATTTGGCAAACCAGCCAACCTTATCTCACAGAATTGCGTGAAATAACCACAAACTCTTAATGCATAATTCCGTGTTAGTATCACGTAATGATCAAAAAT
>JAUCNO010000873.1:2256519-2268868 GCA_032353835.1 Enteromius viviparus | reverse complement strand
GATTTTTAGTATACCATTGAATAATGACTGAATACATAAGCAACAAAATATTGTTTATTTTTGTTCAACCAAGTCCAAGCGACCAATATTGTGCCATGCATGATTTCACATTGAGCCATATACGTATACTACACACAGCTGTTGTTCACTGACGAGCTGCGCAGAACCATGTCCATTATCAGCGTGGATTGGATCATTACGCAGCTCGTCAGTGAACAACGGCTGTGTGTAGTATATACGGCTCAATGTGAAATCACGCACCTGATGGCATTTACAGCTGATTACAGGACCGTGTTTACTTCCAAAACTCGCAAACAGATCGACCTATTGGGATTGGGACATCCCTATTCAGAACATTAGAAACGCTAGTTTGTGCAACAGTATAATCAGTCTGCCGAAACTCATCCAGTTAGAAACATTCCACGGTGCAAAAATAAGTGTGATTAAAATGCGTTAAAATTTTACGCGTTATTTTTGTGTAATTAATTAATCTTAATTAATGCGTTAAAGTCCCGGTCCTAATATATACAAGTAAAACATAAAAAATCTGTATTTTTTACTATATATATATATATTTTTATTTTTTTTTTCTATTGACAGCCGTAATTAAAATGCAAATGATTCTTCGAATTTGTTCATTTTATTAGTACAGTATTTCTATGTGGATGCAAAAAAAACACCCGCCATCACAGATGAGAATAGTTTTCAAAAGGTGTTTCAGCATCTGTGGTTGAAGACTATGTCCTTCAACTGGATAGGGAGTGTAGGAGTGTAGAAGCGTTTCAGGTGGTCAGTAAGGCAATCTATCAGCTTCTTCTGGAGGAGTTAGCTGTAGAGAGATATCTTGCTGCTGGGCCTGCTTGCGCTAGCACAGACCATTAAATTACCATTTCGGAGTCACTGTGACAAGCCTCTAGTGCGCTCTCCTCTGAGTCCTGCTTGGGGAGGGGTGTGCTAGGAGACAGAGGGGTCTCATCGTACTCCTCCTCCTCTGACTCCCCCTCTCCCGTGGGGTTTGAACCGCGGGTCAAGAAGTCTGAACGTGTCCGTGCCATTCGGGCTTTTTTATGACCTGGTCGACCAACCTAATCAACCAAATAATAAAACAAATGAAGATGCTCCCCCGTACGTTAAGGTCAGGTGACCCCCACCAAGGCCTCGTGTGGCAGAAAGAGTTCAACGACAAATTACCTAAAATGTCAATTGTTACATCTCTCACCTCACTCTTAGTGGATTTGTAACCCAATAGGCTCACTTCATTCTGGACTCCTGTGGTTTTCCCTTGATTGGCTAAGTCCTTATCCAACCTACAACAAATTCAAACCAAGAAGTTCAGATTACTCAAAAACGAAAATGCTGCCATCATTTACTTACCTTTATATACAGTAGATCCAAACCCACATGAATTCCTTTCTTTAGCTTTGTGTGCAGAATAGACTGGAATTTAAAAAGTGATTATTCACTGAATATCTTATCTTTAAGCATATTTAAGTTTCATGACAGGCTCAAATGGTTAGTTCACCTAAAAATGTACATTTTGTCATTATTTATTCACCTTAAAAAGTAATTTTTGTGTGAACTAACCCTTTAAATGTTACCAACAGCTTAAATTTGTCTGTTCCTCACACAAAGCTAAAATCTAACCTACGACCCATTTTCATTGTATAGTAAAGGACTAGTTGGAAATTGGATTTTTGCACTTAGCAGAAGAAATAAAATAAAGTTTCTAAGGTGAGTATTACATGATGACATTTACATTTTACAATGAACTGTTTATTAAGCGGGTACCCAGAGGTCAAGCTTATCACTTACTTTGAAACCTTGGCCTTCGGAGAAAAGAACATGTTTCCAGGCCTCTCGGACAAGTTGATGTTGACATTCTGAGTGGACGGTTTCATATTTATTCTCCTTCTGGCCTCATCCCCTCTGGACTCCAGGGTCAACTTCGGTGCCCACCCTTCTGCTACATTGCGGCTGTCTTTTGTTTGGCCTCTGAAAATTGAAGGAGTAGCTTCCTTTTCCGGTACCAGAGGCTGGGAGCTGAGGTCAGGCTCTGGCTGAGCTAAAGGAGCAGGGCCTCGTTCTGTGAATAATCTCTCTGGCTTTCCTTCTGAACCTTCATGTCTACTCTGCTCGATCCTTTGCAGAGCTTCGACCCTCTGTTTCTCATACCTCTCCCTCTCATGCTGGGCGTTATGCTCACGTTCTTTTTTCAGGATGTGTTTCTGCTGACGGATCTGCTCCATCAACTCTTTTTCAATTTGTTGCTGCTGATGCTTCTGACGCTCTTCCTTGGCCTCATTAAGCTTCTCCAGCCTTTCCAGAACATAAAGGGTTTCGCTGCTAGGCTGTGCTGGGCTTGGCAGCTCACTGGTCTGGGCTGCACTGTCTTTGACCTCTGGAGGCTTCACATCTGCTTCACTTAAAAAGTTTTCCTTCTGCATGCTAATAACCACAACCATTGGTCTCCGAGTGGACTCCTTCCTCTCTTTCATTGGTTTGCTGAGGCCATCAGGGCATAGGGTGGCAGAATTCATGCTGGACTTCACAATTAGAGAGGTGCTTTCTGATGGAGGGGAGTAGAAAGTTGGAAGCGAGTTCTGCATTTTGGGAGGTTCAGGTTGGCCAGCTGGTTTTGACATTATATCAGGTGCTGGAGTGTCAAAGGGCAAATCAGAATCAGGAATGTTTGAGAACACATCGTGCTTGTCAGGTACAGAAGGAGAACCAAGGTCCTCTGGTTCGGCACAAGGTGCCTTGTCTTTGAAATAGTCGTCTATATTGAGTAGCTCAAAGCTGCCTTTGGAGCTCTGGCTGTCTGGAGTACCCTGAGGAGTGTGAGGGATCTCGCTGACCAGCTCCATTGACCAGCGCCTTTCTTCTGAAGGTGACGTGCCTCCACTGGAGCGCACTTTGAGAAGCTCCAAGCTGAATTTGGCCTGTTCCAACTCTCGCATCCGCCGGCTCTCCCGTTTGGCCCGGGACTTCTGGTTTGGATCCTCTAGAGTCTGCGGCCTTTCTCGGATTGTCACTTCAGATGTCGTTTGTACTGATGTCGTACCCTCTGGCATCTCTGGCACCATCTCTTCCAAAGCATCTCCTCCAGGCACCTCTACTGCACTGATTAGGGTCTGTTTGCTCCAGTCCTGCACCTCGTTGGAGTCTTCCCATATGCTTTGATCCAAACCCATGTCTCTCAGCCTGCCCTCTTCTGGTAACAGACTGGTCTTTCCGTTTGGCAGCTGAGAGGATTTAAATCTCTGCTCTTGAAGTTCTCTAAATCTGAAAATTTCAAAAGACAACTTCTTAGTAGGAAGACAGGATACATGTTTAAAAACAAATGCAGTGTGCAAGTGCAGTGTTTGTCAAAAATCCAATAAGCTTTGCAGAAAATCATGATGCTAATGTGTATACTAGTATCTTCATGCTTTATGAGAAGGCCACTTATATACTTTACATTTTGCAATTGTGTACTATACCATAAACAACAACTAATATTGTTTACATTTTTGCAATGATAAAAATAATAAAAATAAAATAACAACAACAATCAAGGTTAGTAAACATTTTCTACATTCTTATACAACTCCGCGGTTAAACCAAACAGATTTTTGCTTGGCAGCCTGACACTATGAGAAAGTGCAGAAAGTGTTGTATCATACCTCTGCCTTGCCAGATAGCCTCTGCCCGCTGCTTGTAGGCGGATGGTGATGTCCCGCTGCTGGAGGTAGAGCGTTCTGACCCTGTGTCTTCTCAATGCAGTCTGGATCCGGAGGGCTGCCCTCCACTGCCAATACTGCCTCCAGGTCCTCTGGATCACCACGGCTGCCTCCCTCCACAGCAGGAGCCTACGTCTCTCATTAAACCCTCTCCATGCTGACTGGATACAAACCGCTGCCTCCTGCTGGACATACTCAAGCCTGCTGTCCCTCTGTGAAGACTGACAGGTCCTCCACCATTTCTACAGGAGAGGACAACACAGTGGGGATTTAATAACAGAGTTAAAAGATCAATACATAACTGCAATCAGTCTATCCTTTTTTTCCTTTTTTTTAAACATCCAGTGTTTGAAGGAACAAATAATTTCCCTTTAGAGTTAAAATAATATTTATTTAACACTTAATCCTTTATTTCTGTAAGTGCTTCCACTGTTTACATGCCAAAAGCCTAACCCAAATACAACAGGCACAGTTCCCACACCTTCTGCCCAATGAACAATAATCTTCCATTCATTTTCAGTCATTCAAGATGGACAAAAAAAAATGTAATAATAATTTAAAAAAAGTTAAAAAAATAAAAAATAAAAAAAAACACTGATTAAATATTTTTACTGAAAATATATTTTATTTACTATTTTTAATTTACACACACACATATATATATATATATTCTCTCTCTTAATTCCAATTAAAAATCTATTGTGTTTAAAAAAGTTAAAATAAAATTTAAATAATTTGAAAATAAATAAATAAATCTTAGCAGTACCTGTATCTGGGAAGCCGCCTGTCTCATTCTGAGATAGTTCCTTCTCTCTAGAAGAGCTCTGAAACGTCGCTGAAGATTGATGATTCTACGCAGCACCTCCTGATGGAGCAGGTCTTGTAACCGCAGACGCTCTGTTTCACGGAGGAACACCTGCCAAACGCAAGCATGGACAAAGAGACACGTCACACGCATGCAATACTGTAAATTTCCAAAAAAGCTAACCATGAATGGACAGTATGTGTCATCCCAAAGGCATCAAAAAAGGCATTCAAAAAAGACTCAAGGAATTTAATTAAGTCCTATCACTGGCAGAGACTGAAGGTTCATCATACCATGGTATGGCCCACTTGGAACCCTTCGGGAGTGATAGCCACCCGGTGCAGGTACCGTCTGATAGCTTCCTGGCTGGCCTGGTTGGTACCCTCTGGTAACAGAACATGGAAGTGTCGAGCGAAGTCCTGGAGGGCATAACACAGAGACTTTACGCCACACTGCCATAGCGAATCTTTTTTTCTTGATGGCACACACACAAAAAGTCTTTCTTTTTTGAAGCATCCAGGAAGTGACATTTCTCATTAAGGTTTTAAAGGCAGATTTCAGAACACTAACATCACTGTGAAGGCATGCCTTATTGAAGTCTCCGTCAGTGCAGCCCACTGGGGGTGGACAGTCTGGGAGGCAGATGCCGATGCGTTGTGTATGCAATTATTACAGTCCACTTTTACTGCAGACTATAGAGAGCCTCTGTGAAGTCAGTTAACTACACCAGCTTCATATCTCACAGAAAAGACTGGGGGCGGAAACACTCAGGCTTCATAAAAAGACACTTGAGCACACATGGTCAAGATGGAGAACTTAATGAAAACAAGTCAGTTGCTAGAGTGTTCTGAGTGGTTGTTAATGTTTGCTATAATGATTGCTAAACCTGTAATGATAGGTGTTTACTTCCTGAAAATATGAAGCTGTATTAAAGAAACTTTTTATCTATTTTTCGTCTTAAGACTTGGAAAAAGTACAAAAATGGCTTAAGAGTGTGAATTTATGTGTCCATTCCACTGTTTTCTTTTGTTTTTCCCCTTATATGGTACTAACACTCAATACAAACCCATTTTCTTTACATAACAATACTATTTTTTTTCCCTCTTTTTTTGTTTTAATTAAGTGTATTTTAATTTTGGGTAACTCTTTATTTTAGGGTCTCTTAACTAGTCGCTTATCAACATGCATATTATTAGGATATCTGGCAATTATTAGTAGTAATTAAGCACATACAGTATTAATGCCTTATTCTTTATGATCTTAATCTACATCCCTAATCATACTTAATATCTAATCTTAAAAACTACCTTACTAATAATTAACAGGCAGTACATTTTTTATTTTAATATTCAGCTTTAAAAGAAAAAGGAGAAATAAATGGATAAAAAAAAGAGAAATGGAAACAACATACCCCCCCCATGTCTGACATTCATGTAAAGGCCATTTTATTTAATACCCAATATAAGAAAGAGTAATAGTGAGGCTTGCCTTAGAAAACACTTTTAATTATTGAAAAAAGAGCTGATGATCTGTGATGACTATCAGTCATAAGGGATTCAACGTGTAAACTAATCCCATTTGTATCATCTAAATGATGTTATTTGTCTGGGCTGAATTCACAGAAAGTGGCCAAAACAGAATCATCCCCAGAAGGCCACACCCAAGAGAGGAAGTGAACAACTGGAAACAATGATTTCAAGCTTTGTAACTTCAGAAGGCGAGAATGAGGATCAGAAATGATGTATACCATCATTTAAAAGTTTGGGGGTTATTATTTATTTTTTCTCTCTTTATTGATCTTTTTTTTTTATTAACACTTTATTGAGCAAGGATACATTAAACTGCTTAAAAGTGACATTATAGACTTTTACATTTTTATCAAAATTTCTATATTAGCAAAAATTCAGAAAAAACTTATTGTGGCTTCCACAAAAATGGTTACATCTTTGATAAATTCAATAAATGTTTGTGAAAACTAAAGCAATGACTGCTAAAATTTATCATTGCATCTTAGAAATAAATTACCCACTGAAATTTAAATTGCATCCAAAATAAACGTTTTTATTTAAATAATATATGCGTGTGTACAGTGTATATTTATTATATATATATATATATATATATATATATAAATAAAAATACACACGCATGCATGTATATTTTTACTGTATTTTTTCAGTTAAGCATTAGAGAGCTCTTTGAAAAACATTTGTCTCACCTGAAAAGTGTATTTGATACTGTAACCAGATTGTCGGATACGCACGGTCTCCAGCATGCCTGTGTAGCGAAGCTGTCTCAGCACCAGGCCATCATTAAAACGCAGAGGGAGCTGAAAAGCAGCAGGGATTTTTGTCAAACAAACACAGAAATGTAAAAAGTCTATAAATGATATACTGTACAGTATGACTCACACACCTTTTCAGCATTCGATCGTATGCACTTCACAAAGTACGGCTCTGACTGACCCAGCGTCTCCATCAGTTTGTTGAGAGAGGCCTTAAATGAAGTAAAACGCCAGAAACAAATGAATAAATAAGTATTTGTTTAGGTTGCAAAATTAGTACACAACAAACTGTACATGGCAGAAACAAGCTGTATGTCATCTGCATTACTTTAACTGGCTGAGTGACACATTGAGCTATAATATTCATGCACAAGTTCAAATGTGGCTTTCAACATGTCTCTCTCTTCCTCGCCCCTTTACTCCTACCATTATCTCTTAACTCTTGACTGTAAAGGTTAATACCACAAAACTGGAACATTTCACTCCATAAGAAAATGTTACATTTAAAAAATACATTTCAAATGAAGACAATGATGTCTATATTAGAATTTTGAATTATAACTTTCAATATTGCAAATGTCAAAGTGCATATATTCCAATAAAAATATATATTCCTTTTCCAAAGTACCAAAAAATATAGCACCTGACATGCTAACGTTCAAGAGCTTTGAAACGCCTCAATTGTGTGTTTCCATGTATCTCCATCTCTCTACACAGAGGGAAAGCGGCTATTTTGGTGGTCAAGAATTCACTCTCCCTTCCCAAAGTGAGAGCCACACAGAACAGGATGTGGGAAGTGAGGTCATCCACACATTTGTGCAGGCCTGCTGCCAGACGCCCCAGAACTGCAGAGCGAGTGAATGTTTACAGCTCTCTGTCTCAATCTGAGACACTAGAGGGAAATGTAATGTAAATGTAATGAGTGAATTGTCAAACGGTGCTGCATTTTTACTGTACAGCTACATTCACTTTCATGTCACATGGGATTGGAGTTTTTTTAAAACAGATTTCAACATTTTTTCTTTACAATTATTCATTTAACAGATGAACGTTGCATTAAAAAACCTGGAAATACTTTTGGGGTTTCCCAGCTAGATTTCATAACTGGATTACACTATGAGAATCCATTATTAAATAAGCATTTATATGTTTAAATGTTTAGACAAACTAAGGTAAATAATCACTGTTATGATTTTGTAAAATTATGCAATATATGATTTAATTATTTAGTGCTGACAAACAAATAATCGCATACAAAATTATTTTATAATTATTTATAAAAGTTTTTGCTTTTAAATATATGTGGATATTGTGTTTACACTATATATATATAATTTTTTTATTTTTTATTTATACAAGTTATATTATATTATATATAAATATATTTCTCTATATATACACACATGCATGTTTGTGTATTTACATATACATAATATTTGTGTATGTACTGTGTATAATTTTTATTCAAATAAAAAGTTATTTTGGATGCGATTAATTACAATGAATCATTAGAAAGCACTAAATGATACATAAAATGCTAATTTAGTAAGTGAAAGAACTCAAAATCTTATTTAAATTTTATTTAATTTGAAGGTTTAATTTTATGGTACTGTAGTTCAGATATAAATACCTTCATGCATATCCAGTTATTATCTGAAGTGAATCAACTAAAGAGATTGAAAAGTCTATTTTAGGAAAGTTCAATACCTAACTTAATTGAATTTAGGTCCACAGGACCAAAAGCGACCATAAATGTAAAGCTCACAACGGTAATACACAGAGCCCAGCTAATTCAATATACTGTAATTCGCATGAGTTCAAGCTCTGGGAACGTAAGGAGATCCTGTCCAGATGAACCGCATCATATGATCTAAAATGTCATGAATCACAGACTTTCACAAGCATTTGGGTTTTCTGTATAACCAAAACAAAAGAGTTTGGGAATGACAGAGCAAATAAAAGTCTAATTGAATCAAAGACAGACATGACGTCATTAATTTAGGCTTTTTTGAGGCTAATAAAACAGGGCTGTACAGGGTGGAAATTCCATCTTACTTGCACAACATAGTCATGATTCAGAATAGTCTTAAGAGTGAGCTAGATCTGACCTGGAACTGGGCACTGATACTTGGGGGTTTCTTTTTCTTGTGGAGGTGCAGCAGGGATTTTGTGATGCGGTCGTGTAACGTCAGGTTACTCAGGTACTTCAGAGACTTGACATCCAGTAAGTGCTGTAGAAACAGACACTTCAACATGAGACACTCAGTCAGGCAGAAGCTTGCAAAAACTAGTTAAAAGGATAGTTTGCCCAAAAATGTATTATTTTTCAATTTATTACTTTATTCACGGAACACAAAAAGATTAGTCAATTCTGTATATGGCAAGACAAAAATCAATGAAGTATCCTTAAAATAGTATGATATGAAAGTATGTTACGGGATTCGTACCTTAGGAAGACTGGGCTTCATTTTATAGTTTTTATTTCTCCTGAAAAAAGCATAAATAATAGTTATTCTAATAGATTCTTGTATTTGATGACAGTAAAAGTAAGAAGTTGTGTAGCACCGAGTGATAGAATCTTACATAAGGATGCCATGGGCCCGCTCCAGAAGTTTACTGCTGGTGGAGTTGACAAAGATACCATCCTCTTCACTGAAAGATCCAGCAGAGGACAGGCGACTTTGTCTCCCAGCACGCCCATTCCTTCCCTCTCTGAAAGGGAAGATAAAAATATGAATTTAATCAAATTTAAGATTCTGACTTAAGATATATTGTATCCATATGATCTCTGAACATTGCAATCTAATCACATTTTTGTTAATGCAGAGAACACCACATTGGCAATATCACTTGAGCTACTCGTTTTTGCCTTGATGATGCATAAAAAAAAGAAGAAAAAAAAAAAAGGAAGTTGACATACTCCATGAGTCCCAAGATGTTTTTGTTTAATTCATGTGAACATGGCACTGCTCATGTGTGCAAGGTATTCTTGAATCCAATTCATAATAGAGTCGTTTACATGTATTTCTCTACTGAAAAAAACATTTTAGATCCCTTCAAGTCTGAAATGATTAAAGCATTTACGTGAAGACTTTTCAGTTCAACTAAGCCATCAGTCTGATTAGAAACTGTTTGGGAGCTAAACACAGCTACTGCGGCTTATCTGCTCATGTTTATTTATACTTAATGGATGATTCTATAATTGCAAAGCCGTTTAAATTAAAAATAAAGTCGTATTATTTCTGTCTTTTTTTTTTATGTTTATATATTTTTTATTTATTTAATTTATTAATCTTTACTAACTGTTATGAATTAAAAGATGTTACAGCCCATAACAACAAAATAATTTATTTAAAAAGTGTCAAATAGCTGAAAATCATGATTACTTCTGGTCCGAATAAGTCAGTGTATTTTTTCCATCATGTATCAATGAGCAATTAAAATATTTTATAGTACTTTTCTTTTAGCAACATTTTATTCATTTTATTTATAAAAGTCCTAAATAGTTACTTAATTCTACAAACATAAATGTGTGTCCCAAAATATTGCATCAACTTCGTTACCATACCATATTAATCTCTCAGAATCGTGTAAGATACAGGAAATTATGTCACTTTTACAAACTGATAAGA
The DNA here is from genome assembly GCA_032353835.1 of Enteromius viviparus. Taxonomy (NCBI): domain Eukaryota; kingdom Metazoa; phylum Chordata; class Actinopteri; order Cypriniformes; family Cyprinidae; genus Enteromius; species Enteromius viviparus. Next base: position 2,258,428 of record JAUCNO010000873.1, on the reverse strand, counting down.
TCTGAAGCACTGAAAGGTATTTGTGCTCTCTCTCAGAAAAGCTTTTTATCGAAGAACTTTGTTATTTTGTAGAATGTCAACTCTTACCACAATATCAATAGTCAAGTCACTTTTATTTATATAGAGCTTTTAACAATACAGATTGTAGCAAAGCACTGAACATTATCAAGCAGGAGAACAGAGTGATGGTAATGTATAATGACGAGAATTACATTTTTTTTATCAAATGCAGAGACCAGGCTTAGTTGGGGCCAGTTCTCCTCTGGCCGGACGCCCAGCACCTAATTTCCAGTTTAATTTTAAACACGTTGAATGGTGTAAGGACTTATATGTGTGTGTGTGTGTGTGTAGGAAAACAGAATTTATCACTGATCTCACATTGGGTTATTGAAAGGTTTTTAATCATGTTTTCATTAGTGGCATGTTTTTTTAGTTTTTGGAAGAAGTAAAACAAAATAGTCAATTCTGTTACACTATTGTCAGCATTGCTACACTAACTTTGGTAACAGAGTTTGAGGGTTAAAGACGGGGACACAAGATGTACCCGCAATTATTGAACAACGCATATATATTAAAACTCAATGAGGATTTTTCTTTTTTTTCCAAAAAAAGGAAGGGGGCAAAAATAATTTTATGGCAATATTGTGTGTACAGGAGTTCACTGGAGCATGTGGTCGTGGACTGTAGAGAGCAATTACCCATCAGCCTAGGGCCTGTCCTCCAAATGAGCAAATAACTCCACTCTTAAATCACACAGGAAGCAGCTGCTCTTTCCTGGTGTTTAATGGTCACTTTGTGACCCAAAAAGTGTGTGGGGTTGCAAAACAGATTAGGGGGACTTTACAGTGCAACAAAAGCGCTGTTGTGAGCTGGGCTCTTGCCACTTGTTCTGGATATCAAGACTAATCTCAGTGCCATGCAGTCATTAACGAAGCATGAATCCGAGAAGGCTGTGGGTCATCCTCCGGGTATCTGTGGAGTCACTGCTCTGACTCTACACCCACACAGAGAACTTAACAAGCCGTGTGAATACTGACCAGGGGCTCAATGTACAAGCTTCATTTCCCCCTTAGAACAAAAAAAAGTCTCAGAACACTACAGAGGGGATTTCAGAATTGCAGAATGTCCAATGTGGGCTAACTCATCAGAGAATGAGATGTGTCATACACACCTGCAATGGGATTATTATTATGAGGGATATACTGTAAGTGGTACTGTACAATTTGTAGACGATATACTTGTGTTATACGGTGTTCTCACCGTTGATTGAGTGTGTTGCTTCCCTGTAGATCTGACAGTGGAGTGCGAGGATTCCTCCGGTTCACACCTGAAACACAGCACAAACCTGTACACCAGACTGCCCGAAGTCACATGGGAAATATGGAAAATGAGTAAAGGTTTATGAGAGGACTGTGTAATGGTTCTTTTGAGAATAAGGCTGATGATACATGGGGCACATTTTTAAACAATTGTGTCTGGAAGTGTTTTTTTTTTTTTTTTTTACAATGTTTCTTGGGCGCGCTTTTCCATTGACATTGGGTAACAAATTTCGAAATATTTCAGATTGTGTGTCCTGAGTCTCACCCAGTTGCACCCTGTATCATCAGCCTAACAGGATGTGATGTTGATTAATTCACTGCTGTTGATGAAGTGAAACATTTAACCATTCAATTAGAGGTGAATTACTTGAAACATGCTTATGTGAATCTGTTACATACGACACACACCCACACGGTTTCTGGGTTCATACATCCAAATACAAAAACACCTGGAGACTTTCATTGTAGTACAACTAAAGCTGGGTGATATATTGAAAATATACATATATATACACACACACATATACACATGTATATATATATATATATATATATATATATATATATATACACACAGATATATATATATA
>JAUCNO010000873.1:2176349-2225278 GCA_032353835.1 Enteromius viviparus | reverse complement strand
GGTACGGCAGCTGGATTAGTCCAAAAAGGCGCAGTACTTTTTGCAGTTGGGTCTGTTCGAGTTCGGATCATGTTCTCGCCACAAACGAACCGCTCTTGTGTTCGTTTGAAAGCGGTCTCTGTACACTTTTTTTGGTCCGCTTTTGGTGCGCACCCGAGTGCCATTGTTACATTCACACCTGCCCAAACGTACCGCACCAAGTAGGAAAACAAACTCTAGTGCGATTCAACTGAACTAAATGAGGCAGGTGTGAAAGCACCCTAAAATATCTTTTTAAAACTTTTTTTGTGATTTGAAACAACATGACTGTTGGTAATCAAACAAAGATAAAACTAATTCGGCTTTACTCAAATGCACACCGAGGGAAATGTAGACTTTGAATTTCATGCATCAGTAGTCGAGCAGAACCGGCTAGCAGCAACCAAGAGTAAAGCAACCTCTGGAGATTTAATTGCTGTCAGTGTGAAACACCCCTTTGAGCCATGTTTCAAAAAAATCATTATCTGTAATGATTTATCTTGGTTTTATAACAGAATTCAGTTTGAAATTCCAAAGGTGGATTTTTGCACGAGGGCAGAATCATCTGCAGTGCTTCTGTTCTGTGAAGCCTTTCCTTTTTGCTGCTGGCGTTCCTCTCTCAGGCATCCATTTTCTCCGGCAGCAGCTATGAGGAATGCAGGTCGCCACTCTTGTTCAGCTCAGGGGCCTTCCCTCTTCCCCCCCAGCCTCCCACAGGCTCGTAAACAATACTGGGCATGAGCCCAAGCTAACCAGCTGCATGGAGCAGGCTAAACGAGGCAGGATGGGGGATGGGCAGACACGACCCGAGCCATGTTGAAAGAATGGCGCTCAAAACACCTGCTGTGCAGAAGCTAGTTCACCAACCAACCACATTTCAAATGCTAAAGATGTAGTGTAAGGAAATAGGGCTGGGCGATTTGGCCTAAAATCAAAATCACGATTAAATGAACATTTTTAACTTGATGACGATTAAGGAACGATTATTTTATACATTTTTTGCCCTTATAGTTCACTGACAAATCTTGTACAGTAAATATGCTCATATATTGCATTGATTTATCAACGAAGGGTGCATTACTTGATTTTAAAATAATTGAAGGAAACACGCATCTTCTATCTATGATTATTTATTGTTGAACAACTGAAATTAAAGCACACATAGCCTAAAACTAACAGTCACTTTGTTTTTATAAAAAATAAAAAATATAATAACAAAATAAATTATTTTCAATGTTTTTCTTATTATAAGTAGAAAATAAGCAGTATCACTTCTAAATAAAATAACTCTTGTATATCCTGTAAATAATATTTTAATATTATTTAATATTTTTTATTTTAATAATTTAATAACATATTTTAATGTGCAATGTATCAATGTAAACAACAGATTGCTGTAATGAAAATGCAACTCTTCTAAACACAGTTGCATGAGGTGTTCTTAGTGATCTTGTCATGTCACTATATGAACATGAATTTGACTCTTCTTGCTTAGAAACATGAGCATGTTAAACATTTCAGGTTATGTCTTGTACATGTCTGGCAGCGCAGAAAAGATGTGATCGCGACGGCACAGAGTATCTTCTGTCGAGAGTTTTAACGAGGTGTTTAAACCCGCTTGGCTCCACTGTAGGGAGTTATGTCCTTTGCGATGTCTGAAGCGAGACTGGAAGCGCCTGGCAGAAGCCCCTCCCATGATGTGAATTTGTGTTTGCTGTGAAGCGAATTTCACACGCGAATGAAGCGGCGCGTCTGGTGTGAACGCAGGGTTATGTAACGGAGCGGGTCACGTTACTCCACACGTGGTAGTGTTTTTAAAGGGAAAGTTATCGAAATAATTGACTTGGAAATATTTGATCCGTTATAGGTTCTGAATGTCGATTACTTTTCGAATTGTCCAGCCCTATAAGGAAATGCTCACCGTGGTTGTTTGTGGTAGTAGTTGTCTTATTTAGATGCATTTTTATGCATTAGCTGTTGTTATATCTTGTGGCATGAGCATGAAATTGTGATTTCAAAAACACTCCTCAATTTCATTTTGCGTTTTCCATTTTTGTGTAGATCTAGTCACCCTTTTTTTTATCTCTTACAGAGGTTTAAAAACAATTTTACCTTGTCCAAGAAGGAAGTTTCCTTCACTTCCATAGAACTGTTCAACCATGTCTGTTTTTAAACCACCAGCCTTCAAGCTTAAAAGCATTTATCTCGCCATCGAATTCAGAGAACCAAAAGGACATATGAAGGCATGCTGATGGACAACATACTGTTTTAGTGGTTGAAATAAGCTTAAGCTCAGTTGATCAGCGTAGGTCATCTGTTATCTTGGAAAGCGCAGAAGCAGTTAAGTAAAGCTGACAGATTACTGCCTCAGAGCCCCAGTCCAGCTGCTATCAGAGCAGAGCAGTTGAATTCAGCCATAGTTTGGTTTAACTGACTTTTTGCTTCATGTTTTTGTGCAGGGCAGTTTCACAGTAGAGTCTGTTTGACATCAGGTTTTGGTTTTTGGTCTGTGTGAAAGCCGTTTAGCGTAATGTGTAGATGGGAACCTTTGATGCTCACCCGTTTTTGGAATCACTGGTCTTCTTGCTGCAGAAAACCCACTTGAGAGCACATGCTACCAATGGGTCAATGGGTTTTTTCTACCAAAAAAAACTTTTTTTTTCTCGACGTATATATTTTTACACTCATCAACTTTATTACTACTTCATTCTGCTTCATAAATACTGGCCAGGAGTCACGAGGCTGACTAATTATTTTTACTGACAATATGAGTAAATTGTAAATCATTTAATTTTAAACTTACTTTAATTTTAAAGTAAATCATTTAATTTTAGAAACAATAAACTAATAAAACAATTTTTTTTTTTAATATAATACTTTAATATTTTTATCACAGTATTAATTTGTTTTTTAATCATAAAATTATAGATGTAATATTTTAGTAAGGGTGTCCTTTAGGGGTTCAGTGATGCCGGTAGTTGATGATTCTCTCCGGCCAATCAGTGTTTAGCAGAGTGTACGTCACGTTTTGGTAACGCAAGTGATTACGGATATGCAGAGAAAAAAATCTTGATCTGTAGTCAAGCATGTTTGACTAAATGACATGGTCTTCCTCATATTTTAGCTTCTTTTGGTCCGCAACCATGCATTTAAACAGTAAGGAACTGTCTGACCTAAGTCTGACCAAAACAGAAGGCTTTCAACCACAGTTGTCTTTGTTTCATGGGAAATAGATATCAATTTGAAATTGATATCAGACGAACGAAAAACAAACTATGAAAAAAAGAAAGAGTATTCTTTGAAGATTCAATGCTTGCCTACATAAAAACTTGATAAACTTTGGCAAATGCAGTGATTATTACTTAAATAATAAAATATTGATATTCAATATCAAGGGGGTTTTAAAGTATCGTATGGAAGTTGGAAATTCCAGTATCGTGACACTATTATTTCTTTCTCTTTACTATGACTTTTAACTTGAAATAAATAGTTTAATCACTTAATCAGTGTTTTAACCGTGGAAAGACGTGAATAAAACTTGTCATGGAGCATTTTTCTGTCAGTGTCTACAGCTTAATATTTCCTAGAGAAATTATGTTTATCGAAGAGCATTTCTCAAAATACTACACTATACTTAACTAGCCATGTTTAGATGAATCTGTTATGACAGCTGCTGTAGCCTATTAATTAATAGCTTATTTTTAAGAAAAAAAATCATGTTTTTTTTTTTTTTTAGAATTAGCAGTTCACATGTTTGCATACAAAGTTGATTGTTAATTACTTCATTTAAAAAAAAACAAATAATGAAATTAAAGCTTCGGCTCTGTTGATAATTGTAACATTACAGTAATGTTAAAGGGGCTACTGCAAGTAGTTCAGAGCATAAACAGGTCAATTTTGTTCCTTGGAAAATTCATTAAAATGTAATTAATTTAAAGAGCAAACTAATTGTTCAGTAAACCACTATTTAATAGTTTTCCCTTGCGGTACTAAAATATCGAACCAAAACGTACCGAGATACGTACTGAGCAGTCATATTTGTGTACCGTACACCCCTAGCGTGCATTTGCAATCTTATTTTGTGGCCATTTAAAAAGCACTCTTCTAGGTTATCGTTCATGTTGAAATAAAAGCAATCGGACCTTTTCGGGCCGAAACAGCCTTCAGTTTATCATGTGTAATTTACCCATTTATGTCTAATTGTTTGTCTTCGGGTAGGTTCTTTTTCGAACTCAAGTTTGGAGCAAAGTAATTAAACCAGGTGGGAGAACAGCTTGAGATATTCCATTCGAGCTGCATAGCTTTCCAGTAGAGATTGATGGGTCAAGGACGTTACAGAGCCCATCATGCGTGCGTGCTGATTGCCTGTTTATTAGGCTCCATCGATTCCATTTCAACGTTTCACCCCAAGGCACTGCTATCATTCTCAGATTGATTCTTGCTGTTTTGTGTTTGGAGTCGTAAAAGGCAGTTGTTTTATTTCCCTCTATTATTTTCTTCTAAGGAAATGCAGAAACTGTCCTTATAGCAACAGGCGAATAAGCCAGACATCAGGCTCCACAATCATTCTGCAGCATCTCTTCCTCTGCCTGCGGAAAACGTTTTCATCGTTTATAAAAATCCCCTCCATATTTGCGGCAGTAACGGAAGGCTAAGCCTCAGTGAACTGGATACAGGGGAGGGGCGATTATTGTTTTTTAATTAGGCAAGAATAAATCTCTGCTGCTGTGGTTTTGATGTATTTGGGCTCCCTGCTTTTGAATGCCTAGCAGTGCTTGTTATTAAGCCAAAAGCTGTAAACAGGAATGCAGAAACACTGTTTTCTCTTACTTGGAAGGGTGATGATATAATCTTATCTCATTGTTTGTAAAGATGTCGACGAGAGACCTGAGGATGATTCTCTTTTTAGACCCTGTTTGTTTAGTGCAACTCCACAGACGGCTGAAGATTAAGCCGTTTCATCTGGCAACTGCTGTGAAGTTAGGGCTCATCTCCTGTGGCCGCTTCGCCTTTTTCCTGGCTTAGTGAAGTTATTGGTTTCTCTGAGAGTGAAATAGAGTTGAGCTTTGAACTCTTAAGTATGCATGGCTTCTGCCTGCTTCTGCATTCTTCAAGCCTGAGTGTACTTCCACTCTTGTGGAACTGGCTCGTAGTTCAGTCTCTGGTTTGTGAATGTAGCCGGTGTAGCCTCTTGCTCGCATTGCAAGGGTTTTATGAGATCTGATAAAAGACAGTACATCAGTTAGAATTTTATCTTCGTTTTTGTAGACTGAATTGCCTTTAGAATTTGTGGTAGATGAGCAGGCTGAGGTAATGCACTTGTGTTGACTCAACACAGTAGCACGACCAATTCGTACGCATTTTATGAGGTGGCTAATTCGTACGACCTCACACATACCAATTTGTACGTTTTGTCTGAAACCCGAGTGATGTGTAGGTTTAGATTACCTTTTCTTGTCAGCCAATGCCTGATTAAAGTCTTGAAATCACCAGTAATTTTATTGAGACTTATAATATTTAATAGATTTTAGAATATATGTACATTTTGCCCATTGCAACTAAATTCACTTAAATCTTTTTTTATTTATTTTAATTTAATTTATTATTTTTTTATTAAACTGTTTCTTATATATATATATATTTTTTTTTTCCCCCACACAAAATAATGTAGGATTAAATATCAACAATTAATGCTTTGTGATTAATTGAATTATGAATGCATTTTCATCAAAAACAAATGATTTCTTTCATTTGTTAATCTTAATATCTGTCTTTTAATCATTATAAACATTTTTATTTTATTTGAACTTAGTAGGCAACCACTACTTAGAATTACAGAGTTTAGGTAATTACAGAGAAAAAATCTTAATTTGTAGTCAAGCATCTCCTCATATTTTAGCTTCTTTTGGTCAGCAACCATGCATTTAAACAGTAAGGAACTGTCGGACCTAAGTCTGACCAAAACAGAAGGCGTTCAACCACAGTTGTCTTTGTTTCATGGGAAATAGATATCTATTTGAAATTGATATCAGACGAACGAAAACATACTATGAAAAAAAGAAAGAGTATCCTTTAAAGATTCAATGCTGGCCTACATTAAAATTTGATAAATATGGCAAATGCAGTGATTAATTTTTCCTCAGAAATAATAGCTGTTTCCCAGTGTAGTGAAGAAAGACACTGTGTACCCATAACTACCAATCAGATTACAGCTTATAAGATCAGAAAAGTACATTCCAGCTTTATAAGCATAAATGCTTTAAACGCTCAGCAAACGGACTGTAGGCGGCCCGTGGGTGTGCCGACTGCTAAAGAATAGGCTCTTTATCATCATTTTAAGAGTTTCAGGGTATTTTCTTCACGTCTCTTTCACTTCTTCTATCTTGTTTTAGCCTAAGTTGGTGTTTTGCAAGAGTATTAAAAGCATCTGTGCTTAACCAATATGACTGACGTTTGGGCAAGATTTATAAATCACATTGAATTCCCATCTCAGGAAAAGATTAAGATGAAGAACTGGAAATTTTTATTTCATTTGAGGCTCTCATTCTTTCCTACCCTTGTCTGTATACACATGACAGTTGCTTTCTTCCAAAGATCTGCTGGCAATGCAGCTAGTTTGTGGCACTTGGCATCTAAACCACTTCAACGTTTTTTCATGTACAATTTAAAGGCTCGTGTGTCAGTGTCAGCGATCTGTGCGATGTGCTCCTCAGTATTGGTCACTATTAAAAGTCATGAATGTGCTCGCTGATGTACAGCAGAGCACGTCCAGATCCTGCGAGGTAATGGCTTGATGAATGTGCTACGGCGGATATTAGGGCTCTAAGTATATTTGAACGGCCTGTAGTGTGTTTGAGCATGTCTGTGTGTTTTCTGGGAGAGCTGACAGCTGGATGTTTGCTCGTCTGTTGTGTCAGCGCACCAGCTACTACACTGGCGAGTCACGCATAATCATAAATCAGCAGGCGTTTGAGATGACATGAGCTTCTCTCGCTGGTGTGATGTTTCATGCAGGAGGTAAAAACAGTTGTGGAGCTTCTGAACCTGTTATCATCTCAATCTGTTATCAAGTGATAACAGGTCATTAGGCACAACTCAAACATGCTTTACAATGTTTCACATGATACTCCTCGTAATGGGGGCTCTTTATTTAGATCAGGTTTGGGATCTGTTTTAAAAGTTGATTTCTAACTATACTATATTCAGTATAATACATAAGGCAACAGCGAGTTTCACTAAATACAAGAAGATACAAGAAAATTTTGGGTTGGATTTTTTTTTTTTGCTTTTAAAAGAAGTCTCATAGACCAAGATTGCTCAAAAATATTAGATTTTTTTATTATTATTTATATATAAAGACACACACATTATTTTCTATTTTATTATATTTTTATTTTTTTAATATATAAACATTGCATGTTTTTCTTAAATATATACATGTATGTGTGTATTTATATATGTATCCAATATACACAGACATATATTATCTACATAAAAACGTTTGTTTTGCATGCGATTAATCGTTGCCCTGCACTGATTTAAATATTTTCTTTAAATTACTTCGTTCTGTATAGACAGCTACTTTTCCAGCAGCTGTTACTCCCGTCTTCAGTGTCACATGATCCTTGGAAAAATCATTCTAATATGCTGATCCAGCCCAGTCTCACAGTAATTCATACATATTTTACGAGGTGGTTAATTCATATAAATTAGTACAACCTCACTCTTACGAATTCATATGATTTTTGCTAAACTGTACGTATTTTATAAGTTGCCAATTCGTATGAATTTGTACGAATGACCTACACCTAACCCCACCCCTAAACCTTCCCATCTATGGGATTTAGACAAATTGTACAAAAAGGTCATAAGCAAGTATTTATGATTTAACACAAATTTTCCACCTCGTGAGACTTTATTGGCTGATCTGAAAACGGTAAATGTTGAAAACACTTGTGCTATTTAATATTGATGCTATTTTATAATTTTTTTTAAATATAGTTTCCCATCAGCATTAAAGCAACTCTATTATAGATACGAGTCATACTTATTTTCTTATTACATACTTATATACTTATTTACTTTAGTGACCCACTGCAGTGTGCATCAGTTTTTGGTTTTCTTCCTCATATTTGGTGACTTTATGTCAGGAATATTCTACATGAGTCCTGGAGGAAAGCACGTGACACTGAATCTTTTCTTTAGTAGGCGGTTTGTATACATTCGACTTGAATCATGTAATTGTTTTATTCACATGTAATGTTGGATTTACTCTCAAAAGCCTCTCATTTGCTGAGTAGCTCCTGTTAATTTTGGACCCTGACTTCAGTGTTTGTAAAGTAAACAACTAAATATAATTACTATCATGTGATATTCCCCTCTCTCCATTTTCGTTTGTGCACCAGTGTTTACTCTTGCACGTGCCAGTGGTGGCACACATACCCTGATGTTGATGAATCCCGGTTATAAATACACAGAGTCATCTTTTATTTTTTTCCTTGCCTGTTTTTTTTTATTGCATAGGATTGCAACACCCTATTTTTAAGGATGAAATATATATATCATAATATAGCATTTTAAAAAGAATTAAACTGCATTGCAAAATACATTTAATATAATTTTTTCTTCGCATTGGTCATGAGCCGGAGTTTAATATCATCGGATCATCCAATTGTTTCCTTTTAAAAGCAACATTAGTGGTAACAAAAATAACAATTAAAAAATTAGATGGGGGGAGAGAAAAAAAAAAGATTTTACCCAAACTTATTAAAGAAATGATTATAATGACGCATGACCTCAGACACAGTTGCATCGCGTTTGCCACCAAGTGAACTTTTGCTGCCATGTGAACCAGCATGCTCTATTGGACTATTTCTGTCTGTTTACCTGGCTGGTGTCCATCGTGGCCCCTGAATGCAGGTAGGGTCAATTAGAGCGCCTGACCACACAGCTACAGGCCCTTAATTGAATAAACAAGCTGACGTTCACACGGTGAGACGATGTGGTGTCAGTGAGCATGCTGTGTGGGCCACGTTTCCCTGGAGTGAGGCTTAAGTAGCTCAAAGCATCCCTGGCTCTTAATGAGCTCCACCGTCTAGCAGGGTGCAGGTCAGCTCCTCTGCCTTCACAAAATAGAGTCCACCTTAAGGGCATGTGTGCAGTTATTCTCCAAGTGTCATTTATTTCCTGTCAGAGATTCACCAGTTCTTATCTTCCTTGTATTTGTCTCCCTTGCTATTTTTCTTCAGATGGAGTCTCCGGTCTCCACCCCGGCCCCACCGCCGCTTCACCTCCTCGCCTCTATGGGAAACAGTGACATCGCCTCACCTTGTGAGCAGCTCATGGTGCGAACACGCTCTGTGGCTGTCAACACATCTGACGTGGCCCTGTCCACTGAGCCAGAGTGCCTGGGACCCTGCGAGCCAGGCACCAGCGTCAACCTGGAGGGCATTGTGTGGCAAGAAACTGAGGACGGTAAGAAAATATACCGTTTTTGGAGCTTGTGATGTTCAGATGTTCAGTAGACGGACTTTAAATTGAACTTGTGAAGAGCAAGAGACAGTCTGATTGACATGTAAAGCAGCCAAGCTGGGGATGGTAAAGAAGTACATAAGGGAAAGTAAATATATACATACCTACATAAACATTGCCATGATTGGTAGTAAAGAATTTTGTCAATTTGTCCAGTGTCTATCAAGAAATATTATATTTTAACACTATCTAGGTAACTTTAGAAAAATGTTTGTTACTAACTTACCACAGTGATATGTTGTTCCTCAGAGCTTATTGTACCGACAGAGGTTTTAGAGTGGAATGATGAAAAACAAGTCAATCATATTTTGTATGCATACAAGCAAGTATCTTTGTTGGCACAATGAGTAGATAAAAAAAGAGATCCAAAGATGAAAAAACAAATGAATTGGGTCAAAGATCCATAGAACTTTTAACACACACTTTTAAGTGTTCGTTAGTTAACTATAACTAAATAAAGAGTAGCAGAAAATGATTGTTGATTCCTGAATTAAAACACTGTTCGCATAATTAGATGTTTAAAGTTTTCTATTTGTCAGCCTCCAGCAAGAAACCAGAAAATTGTGGTGTTTCCGAAAACAGCACAGTTACTGAGATGTTAAAGCTTAAAGTCATATATGAGTCTATGTTTGGAAGATGATGGGTTGACCACCTTACTGAGGAGTGTGTCTATTTTGTTAAGCCATCTATTCAATTTTACATTACTAGTGTTTAGCCAAAATATTACATCATAGAATTCACAATTATAATACATTATGATTTTATACAATCAATTTTGGAAACTCTATGGGTACATTTCATTTTTTGCAGTGTAGTGCCACCATTTAGCTCAAGGCAGTTGAATGTTGGTTTAATTTAGATAAATAATATTAAGTTGATATAAACAGTTCTGCAAAAGGTGTTATTCAGCTCGAATCAGTTTGGTAGGGTTGTAGAAAGTGCTGTATGAAAAAAATGGACAATGAATTGTGCACACACCATTTTCCATACAAATTCAGACATACTGAATCAAATATCCCACTCTTGTTAAGGGAGCACTCAAATAACATATAATCATTATCCATATGCATTCATCACATCATGTATACATCAGTCTCCAAAACTGGAAATGTGTGTTCAAGTTTTAAATGGTTAATATTGTGCGGCATTGCACAAGCATTGAATTCAAATAGAATTATTGATGGTTTTAGATCAGGATATTTTTAACATCATCCATTACAATGTGACATATGAGGTCTATACCATGTAACCAGCAGGTATGAGGTACGATAACATCTTAGTAAAAATAGTAAATAAGCATTTTCAAACTTCAGATACATACAAGAGCTGAAAATGACAAATAAGGGTGTAGAAAAGCTTAGGTCTAGTTATTATTCATTTTTAATTAAAGTAATAATTATTTTAGAATTAACTTTAATTGTGATTTGTTTAATATTTAAATTAAAAATACATTGTATTTGCATAAATAAGCCTGCTCGTTCTGTTCTAGAGTAATTATAAGAGCAGTTCGTACTGTACACAAATACCTAAATGATTAGTTCCTGTCCTCATTTACATATTAGTCTCTTGCTAAATTTCCCCCCAGGGATCAATAAAGTACATCTATCCTATATATCTTAGTTGAAAACACCTGCTTCCTAATGATTTCAGCCCCTAGTTCTGTTAACAGCTTCTTAGCCAGAGAAGTACATGGTGCCTAACTCTTGTAGAATAATTTCTTCTGTCTTATTTATTTATTTTCATAAATTTTTTTCATGCAATTTTCATCTAATCATTGCCCACTGCAGAAACGTCTGTGCGTTCTGCTCTCTACATCCTCAGTCTTTATTGTCGAGCATGAAAAGGAAAAATCTTCCTCAAATCCCTAAATGAGTGCATATCTAGGCTATGGGTAGGCAGTGGAGTATGTGCCGCCCACACTTTGCCTGCTGCCATCCTCCCAGTGCCGCCATATAAAGGGCTGCCTCATCAACATTCAGAGCGCATTGGCTGTCTAAGTGTTTTCTATTCCTCCTGCCATGGGCACAGTGTGTCTGATTCACCCTGCTCCTCTCTGGCCACTCTGGTGCGTGTGTGTCTCTGACATGGAGATGGGACGTAGTTGAAGGGTCAAGAGGAAGAGAAAAACAAGAGCGTTTGTGTGGCCCTTCACAGCCTTGCCACAGCCAGTGCCACACTTCCACAACATCAGCTTAATCTTTTTGCAGGACGGCTCCTATCATCTGCTCTTTCACTTTAGAGAGGGAACCATTGGTGTGCAGGTGTTATCCACACCCTTTCTCGCTCTCTATGGAATGGTTGCACTGGTGTGCATCTCTCCTTTTGAAGTGTTATTTTTTCTCATCGGGGTGTTGGACAGATCTGTTTCGTGGTGACACTTTGTGTGGGTGGAAAGTAGAGCAGCAAGATCCCGTGGCAGGGAACACATCTCTCAACCACTTTGAGATGTCTTTCCGCTGTGCTGCACTCTTTTAAAGATGTTGCAGACAGTCCACCCACACTTCTCATAAAGATGACTTCCTAAGTCCTATCAGTGCCAATGTGTTATGTTTATTTTGGTTTTGAATCTCTATGGCAAAGAGGATCTGCCTTTCCACAGAGTTCAGATCCAACTTTAATCAAACACATCTGATGATGAAGGTTTTGGGGGTTTGTTAAAAGTTGACTTTGCAGGTTGGTAAATATCTATTGGTGTGTTCAAGTACCTAGCTGGGAAGTCGTAATTATGACAGCAGGTGTGTTGTGATAACTCAGATTAGAGCCAGATGGTGGTGTGCCTTTTCTGCGTAAAATTCAAGTTTTTTTATCGTACTCCACAAAATTATGAATAAATGCGCATCAGGTGGTGTTGTTTTTTTATTCAGTGTATAAAGGTGTTTTAAATTCAACATATTTCATTATGGTTGTACAATACAATGGCATTTTGTATAGTATTTTTTTTTTATGTAAAAAAATATATTTAACAAAATCAACATTAATACTGCATCCAGTGGGCATCATTTATCAATCTAACGTAGAAACGAGCACAAATCCTTGTACACAAATCAACTTATGGCAGAATTCACGCATGATTCATGAAACATTTGTATGCCACCAGTCTCATTGTATGAATGATTGCATGTTGATAAATGTGGCGACAGAAAATGGTCACTATTTAAATATCACTCCCCTAAAAACACCCAGGTTTAGACGTTTACGACACCGAGAAACAAAACCCGGCCAAACAAAATAGAGTAATTCCATGGAATTGATCATAGCCATCGTTCACGCTCATATTGATAAATTCCAAGTTTTGTGTAGAAACTGACTGCAAGCCCAATTTTCTGTCGTACGTTCATGTAGTAAATAAGACCCATTGTGTTGGACATTTTTCATCTCTGACATGACTCGAAAGTTGGAAATGCAGGGCTTCCCAAAAAATCCAAGGTTCCCTACTGGCAATTACAAAATTGTGGTGACATTCATGTGCATTCAACTCGTAAATACAATCTTTCTGACATGACTTGAAGGATTGAGCACCCAATTGACTTGCCAGTACATTCTTATTTTGGATCGCCCTTATTTAGCACACCTAATTAAACACATTAACTTGCTAGAAGACTGAAAAGTGGTTAGAAATGACACAACTAAAATATGCAGTGCAGCTGGCCTGCTTTTATTTTATTTGTCTATCACTAATAATTGTCTGTTGCTTGTAGGACAGTTAAAATATATATATATATATTTTTTTTTTAAGTACAGAGGGAATAAAACTACAAAAATTAGAAGTCTTCAGATTACCCCAGATTGACTTCAATTTATGTAGCAGCTGTACTGCGTTATCTCCTATTCATTGTTCTATGAGTGCTCCATTTCTTCCTCATGCTATTTAATATTATTGCACTTAGTAATCAATAATTTTACGTAATTAATAAAATACTTTAGCATTCCTTTCCATTTTCCATTTTAGAAATATATAGTCATAGCATTGCATAATGTGTTGCCTCCACTAAAGATGCATTCAGTGCTACCTTTTCGGCTAAAAGCAAGGCGTCTTGTTGGGGAGCATAATTTAGAGTGGCATTTGTGTCAGGAGCACACCTAGTAAAACAACAAATGTTGCCTAGGAAGCACGCTGAGCTTTAAAACAGAGCATCTATCTTCCATGACTTATTGCAGATCAAGTTGTTGCTGAGTCGCAGTGTCCTCCCCTGACTTCTCTAAATTAACAGTTGCGTGCTTTATTTCATCCATAGCCCAGTGTGGAAATCTTATCTACTGTACTGCAACCTTTTATTTGCTGATGGACATATTGACTTGCTCATGTTTCAGCCGAGTGCGTGAATCCCAGAATGGCAGGAGGTTAAGGGCAGACAGCTCTCAGTTCATGATGAAACAGTCAGAGGCAGATTGGAGCAATATTTCTAGGCATCACTCTGACACAAATCCCCTCTGCAGGACGCTGGAAGCAGACCAGGGTCGTGTTGGTGTGGCGTCCACTCTCACAAGCCGTGCATGCTGATGCCTCCAAATGTCAGCCCTAAATCTTCTGAAAGTTTATTGCTCTTGAAGTAGAGCCCAGAAAGCCCTCATCCACAGACTATGAAGGGCTTGGTGCCAGCAAACCTAACCGTGCCAAACGGCAAGGCTCATATGCCAGTATCCTGATTCAACCCTCTTTCCAAGGCCACCTCAACAAGCTATTGGATCAATGAGTCATTTTATTGCCTGAATTAGCTGTTGGTTCAAGGAAAACAGAGGCCCTAGTTGATTTCTTCAGTATCTTTTCTCTTTGAATTTGTGTACTTGGCTATTCTTGGATTTCGCTCTGAGGTCAATAAAGTGCATCTTTACTCAATCAAATCTTTTTCTTGATGATTTCAGACTTTTTAAAGAACCCGTGCAATATCAGCACAAGCAGTTTTTTCCTGTGCTGATGTATTTCCTTTTGAAATGGAATGTTTGTGGATGGCAACTCCCTTGTTTTTTCACTAGGCTTTAGTTATGTAACATCAGCCATAAGCCATTATATTTTCACAACAAACAGTATGTTATAATTGCAATTGTTTTATCCTTGCTTGATGTTTTTTTTTTTAGGGTTAAGCTGGTGTCATGTCCAGCTAAAAAAAACAATCATGACAAATTTATGTAGCGTTAGTGTAGCATTTAAACTCTAATATAGCTGTTTTAATGAATTGTAAGAGTGCAGCAGCACACATGCCAGGCTTCTGTTTGTTCCACTTTGGCTACTGAAGGGCATCAGAGGTGAAATGCCTGCCATTTAGCCTCATTTAGCCTGGGTTCAGACAGGTGGCCAGAGAACCGCTAATGACTGCAAGTGAAATAGGAAGG
The DNA here is from genome assembly GCA_032353835.1 of Enteromius viviparus. Classification (NCBI taxonomy): domain Eukaryota; kingdom Metazoa; phylum Chordata; class Actinopteri; order Cypriniformes; family Cyprinidae; genus Enteromius; species Enteromius viviparus. The sequence continues at coordinate 2,210,398 of JAUCNO010000873.1, read as the reverse complement.
GGCCCCGCTAATGTGCTCTGCGACTGACCTCCACTGACATTTTTCAAAGGAACGTTCATGAATTCAGCTCTCACATTTGGAGGTCCACGCTATGTCTGGTTGAAAACAAGATTTAGGCCTACTATTTCTTTAGAAAGTAAAAAAAATTACTAAAAAGACGTACAAAGAAATATTTTGCAGATTTATTTTTTGTTAATTTCATTCAATTGAAAATATTAATTTAGTGTACTAAGTACTATACTGAAGTTTCAGTATACTCACAAAATTGAACACCATAGAGGCTTATCTTAAATGTATTAGCGTGACTGAGCCCGGCTTATCAGTACTGCACATTATAATTGTGCCTTTCATGACCTATTAAGAGCATATTATTGTAATGTGTTATTGATTTTTGCCTGCTATTATGGCAGTGCAAAATCACAGAAACATCTAGTTTGAAACATCCACTTACCTGTCTGAGCTTCTGCAGCGAAACCTCTGAATCACTGCCAGATACAAGCATTTTCATTTGCTTCAGCTGTTTTCACACAATTGCAAAACCATTTGCAGAGGCGTCTCACAGTACTGCAAAGTCAGATGGAGGACACCATCAAACAATTTTTCTCCCAGAAACAACACACTCTGCTCCCTTACAGCTTTTAGCTGGTGTGATCATGAAGTACACTGTAAAAATAGCAGGGCTGCTTTCAGAGTGCTGGCCTTAGGAAAACCTCCATTTGCACTATTTAAATGGGAGCTGTGGCTTCTGTTTGGAATATTAGTAATGAGGTGGAGAAGCAACCAGATGAGTAGTGCTCATGAATCAGAAAACTGACATTATAACTCTTCTGTACTACTGTGTCATTGAGCTATAATGTCATTGACTGTATAGATAATGGAGATATTCTTTATGTTTTACAGGTATGCTTGTGGTCAATGTTACTTGGCGGAACAAAACTTATGTCGGAACACTTTTGGATTGTACCCGTCATGACTGGGCCCCTCCAAGGTACGTGAAGTGCTTTCACATTTCAAATCAAGAAAGTTAATATTCCTCTCTAGGATACTAGTCTCTGCTTGTCAGCCCCCTTTTCTTAGGACAACATCAGTACTCCCTCTGGACTTGTAGTAAGCCAGGTATATCACATCATAACCCTTAGGGAAAAGCCACACTATTAAAAACATGTGCATCATCAAGCCTATGAAGGAATAAAAATAGAATCTCACCTTTGGCTATATGCAAAAATCTAAATAGTACAAGTTTAATTTGTGAATTTGGATACTTAAATCAATCTTTGACATTTAAATCAATGTCTTGGTTGTTAGGAATGACTTTTGTATTATTAAAGGCTTATCTTTTTAAATACTTGATAGCCTTTAATCAATATCAAAGTGGGAAATTAAGACTATTAAGAGAATTGTAAAGAACATGTAAATAATCTTCATTTTTCTTTAAGGTTCTGCGACTCTCCCACAAGCGACCTAGAAATGAGAAACGGACGTGGCCGTGGTAAAAGAATGCGACCAAATAGCAACACCCCAGTCAACGAGAACAGCAACTCATCTGATAACAAGGGCAGCAACAACAGCAAGACCAGAGCAAGTTCCAACAGCAAGGGTCGGCGCGGAAGCCAAAACTCCTCTGAGCGCAGGACTCCGCCCAACAGCAACACTGAGGACATAAAAGCCAGTCCCTCCTCAGCAAATAAGCGCAAGAACAAGCCTGCATCAGACATGGAGCCCAACTCTAGCTCTGAGGATTCTAAAGGCAACAAGCGTATGCGCACAAATTCAAATGGTGGAATGACCTCCTCTTCACTCCCAATTCCCATCATCAAAACAGAGACCCTTCCTCCACCTTTAGACCGAACCTGTCCCTCACCTGTACTGATTGACTGCCCGCATCCCAATTGCAACAAGAAGTACAAGCACATCAATGGCCTGAAGTACCATCAGGCTCGTGCTCATAACGATGACGATATTAAGCTGGACATGGACGGGGACAGCGAATATGGGGAAGAATCCTCTCTCCACCCAGAGCCTGGAAGTTGCAACGGAGCTTCGATTACACAAAAAGGTTCTCTCTCCCCAGCACGTTCTGTCACACCAAAAGGAAGAGGTTTTGATGCTCAGAGTCCATCTCCTTCTCCTGGAAAATTTGGCTCCAAGTCAAAGAAAAAGAATGGTGATGCTGAAGCAGATGTTTGTGGCACACCTATGGAGGGTTGCGAGGATGGGCCTTGCGTCACTGCTGATGAGGCTAGCAATGATGGCATAGACGACAGGAAGTCCAAAAAGCCAAGCAGCAGTGTGAAGTCTGACAAGCTGTCCCAGAAGAACATGAAGTCTTCCAGACCCATGGCTCCATCCCTCCCTTCTCAGCAAATGTACTCTTTGCAGCCAACATCATTTAGTGGCGGAAGCCCCAACCATCCTCCAGGGATGGCAAACATGTTGCAGGGCATTCCTAAGAGTCCCCAGCTTAAAGGTATTCAGTCTAAGTTGGGTGTAACTGGGGAATCATCGCCAATTAATCCAGCCTTGAGCAGCTCCAAGGACAAAAAGAAAAAAGACAAGAAAAAGAAAGATTTGGGCAAGGATGCAGACAGTCCCAAGCTCCCGGGAAAGTGTGGGAAAACCGAAGAGGGGAAAAGCCCATACTCTGAGTCTTCTGACCCAGGAAGCCGAAGTGAGGGTCATCTCAATGGCTCCTCAGACCCTCATCAAAGCCGCCTTGCTAGCATGAAAGCAGAGGCGGATAAGATATACAGCTTTACGGATAATGCTCCCAGTCCATCCATCGGGGTGGCCAGTCGTGTGGATAGCAGCGGACAGCCTCTCACTCCCCTTCATGCCGTCACCCAGAATGGGGCCGATAGCTCCTCGGTAAAGACAAACAGCCCCGCATACTCTGACATATCTGATGCTGGGGAAGATGGTGAAGGCAAAATGGAAGGGGTCAAAGGTAAAGTGGAAGATCAGTCAGGCAGGGACGGCGCGAAGAAGGCACTATTTCCCTCTCAGGCATCCTCCAAGGAATCTGCGTATTATTCTAACTATGACAACTACTACTCTCCCAGTTACACCCACTCTAGCCCTGGTGGTGCCACTGCTGGTGGGCCTCTGCCGGAAGGGCAGGCTCTGAAACTGAAAAAAGAAGATGAGCAAGAATTGCCAGAGGAGAAGACGAAGGTGGACGTGCAGGATGAGCGCAAAGCTGAGGTCGCTTCAAGTCAGCCACACCAACAGCAAGCCTCTGTCATTCAGCAGCGCTCCAATATGTACATGCAGCCACTCTATTACAACCAATACTACGTCCCTCCATATGGATACCCAGATCAGGTTTATCACAACCACCTCATGAACACTAATCCTTCATACAGGCAGCAGTATGAGGAAAGGCAAAGACTCATGTCTGAGCAGCACAGGTCTGTTGAGAAAAAGCCTGATTCAGGTGTAAAGGACAGAGAGGCCTCTCTGAAGGAGGACTGGAAACAGAAGGGCCCTGTTCCTCCTGGCCTAACAAAAGCCCCCAGCCTTTCAGACCTGGGAAAGCCACAGGCCCCTGGCAAACAGAGAGACACTTCCTCCGAACCTGCCAAGTCAGTCATCATCCCTAAAGGGGAGGAGGTCAAGCTGCAGCCACAGCAGGCTGAGGGGCTTAAAATGAAGCTCAGTGAAGCTGGCCATCATGGAAAGGATGACTCAAAGGCAAGTGTGGAGTCTGCCAGGCTGGGTATGGAGCAAGGCATGTGGTATAGACAGGTGAGGCAAACATTAACTAAACGCCTGCACAGTTCGCTAGAATGGGATAATTCACCCACAAAAGAACATGTAGTCGGAAAACAGTTTTCCTAAGTGGGACTTAATTTATAACCTCTCAAAACCTTAACTTTAACGTCTTTCTTTTTTCTGTTTCCAGTACCCTGACAGTCAGAGACCGCCAGATGAGGACAGAGACCGGGAACGCGACAGAAAAGGCAAAGATGACAGGCCAAGACTGAAAGACAGCAGCTCCAAAGAAGATGGTAAAGATGGAACTGATGGTTTGTGTCCTCCCAGCTCTGAGGACCACCGAAACAGTGGGAAAGAATCCCGGCCCAATGCCCACATACCTTTCAGCTCTCCCTTAGCACAGCACCAACCCTACCTGCATTACATGCATGGATATCCTTTTGGGCAAAGCTACGATCCCAACCATCCTGGATACAGAGGCATGTCCTCTGTCATGATGCAGAACTACCCAGGTAAGACAAATAATCACGTTTGAATTGTGATGTTCATACAATGTTGTTAACATATTATTAAAAAAACACTGAGTGCAACACATACTAGCGTTGCTTTGTTAAATGCATTTTGGAACACAATAATGTTTAAAAAAAGTGTTTGCATTCGTGTAGTCGCATAATGCATGTTTTGATCCTCAATGTGCATAAAAAGTGCATAATAGCACTTCTTTAAAGTAGAAAAACAGTATTGTCTTCTAATCTTCAGGGTCATATCTGCCAGCGGGATACCCTTTCTCCCCTTACGGCAGTAAAATGGGCAGTGGAGAGGAGGGAGAAAAATCTCGCTCGAGCCCCACAGTCGGTAGCAAATCGGCTTCAGAATCCAAGGCCTTGGACATACTACACCAACACGCCAACCAGTACAAGAGCAAATCACCCACTGTTGCAGACAAGCCTTCCCATGAAAGGGAGCGAGGAGGAGGAGACCGAGAACGGGAAAGAGAGAGAGAAATGGATCGACCGCGCTCATCTCCTTCCCAACGCATAATGCCACCCCATCACCACCTAGGCTATCCTCTTGTAGCCGGGCAGTATGATCTGTCTTATGCCACAGGTCAGCAGTCTAGTACTCTTACACATTAACTTATAATTACTTATTACCTGAAATTATGATGGTTTTGAGACATACCGACGAAATCTTCAGTGAAATACGAGAACATTACATTAAACATTTATTTCACAATTATTTAGTAATATATTGTGCATTACTACATTATCTTAACATTGAAATCATTACGATTTATTTTCTGTGTTACACGAATTAAAAAACTATATATTTTTTTTTAAAGATGGTTTTGGGGGGGTATAATGTGAACCAGCACATCTCAATGAGATTTCAAATGCCGCCTCTGATGCGTTTAAGGGGGAAAACAAAATATTGCTGCTATAAAATATGCAAATTCCACAAAGAAAACAAAGATGTTCCTTAATTGCAGGCCTTTCATCGTCAGCGATTGTTGCCAGTCAGCAAGCCTCAGCCCCTTCCCTGTACCCACCAGCACGGAGGTGAGAATGGTAAGAGAAAACAAAGATCAAGGAAAGGAGATTTGGATTGTGTTAAAAACATAAATCCCAGTGAAAGATGACCACAGTAGTTGCAAGTGTATCCCCATTTCTGCTTTCATATTGTGTAATGTAAAAGAGGTGTTTATAATTGCTCCACTTTCTTTGAAGCCCTTCTCTCTAAAGGTTTTGTTGTCTGCCATCTGTTTTAGAGCATTATGATTATTTAAGGCCCCTTATATTGAGGCTAGAGCTTTTAGTACATCAACATCACTTCAGAAGCCTGTAGTGACCTCTGGTGGAGACTTTTGTAATAACATCAGAAAGATGGCGAGAAATGTTTAATAAGTGATAAATATATTAGAATAACTATACAGTTTTTTCCTTATGTTCATATTTAATGTATAAAACTATTTACATTCACTATAATAACCATAAATAATACACTAAATAACCAATTCAGAGATTAACCATGTTCTTTATTCTAACCAGTGCATTCTTCTTTCTTTCTTTCTTTCTTTCTTTAGGGAAACCTGATTGTCTCGCCCCTTCTTTACAAATAATCATGTGACTGGATCACATGGGGAAGTATATGGAGTTCATTTAGACATCAGTTGAATGGTGTTTCTATATTTTTAGTTTTTCTGCCGGAATGTGTGGCAGATTGATGTTTTCCTAGTATCTGTACCTCGTACCCCACTACAGACTGTGAGACCAGGTTCAAAGCCATCCTGCTCTGCTCAAAGCCCCAGCTGGCCACTGAACTATGCCTGTGAACTGGTGAGGGATGATTGAAAAGCAAGGACTGTCATTCCACTCACCCCGTGCAGGCTGTGACCGGACAAGAGGCAAGGGCTCGAGAGGACACAAGAACACAAAGACTGAAAATAGTTTTATCACACTGAGATAACTAAAGTTGTTTCCCTTTTTTATTTTAGTTGGCATCCTCACTGAAAAAAGAAATCGGTTTGACCCACGGTTTTTAAATTGTTGTTCTCTAGATACCACCATTGAAAGCTGCAGATATTATCTAGCATTGTCTCATAACTCTGTCTTTCTGCCAGTGGTTCCTAAACGGTTGTCATCGCCAAATGCCTCAAGACTGCTCTTTTTTTGTTTTGTTTTTTGTTTTGTTTTTTTCACCCCATTTCTCTTTTCTATCATCAGCATGGTTCCATGTAAAGAGCATTATCCATGTTTTATTTTATTACTACCTTTTTTTAAAAAAACAAACAAACAAAAAAACTGTACTATGTTCTGGCAACATCATGCTGTTTTTTTTAACAGTACCACCCAGTGGACTAGGAATCCAGGAACGTGTTTAAAGACGCATACCTGTCCTCACACGGCTGCTTTCAGCAAGACATTTCACTTCCAGATTCATTCGCGAGACATAATTTCAGCAAGCACTGTTTCATTAGAACATCACTGGCCGAGGTCCGTTTACTCCAGGGAATTCTCTTCGTTTCCACTTGGTTATCCTTCAACTTGAATTTCAAATATCCTCGTTCCCGTCTTGGCTACCTTACCTCATCGCAAACAGAATTTCCGATTTATGGCTATGGTTCTTAAAAATGGATGTTTGTCAATGTGACCGGTATAGTGAGTTCTTTTAGAGAGACGCTGCTGCAGCGGTATGGGGTGCGTGACACCAGAGGCCCAGTAGTTTCGTTCTAATTGTTCTGAATTCTTGCATGGGGCCACTCTATCCCTGAACACTTATTGTGGAAGTGTTGTGGTAACTCCAGCGTGTTTTCTGAAACCAAGTGAGCGTTTGACCCGAACATGCTTTCATAGCCCATCATGCTCTGTGTATTTCATGTGTCGTCCAGCATGGTGTACTATAGCACTAGAAATGTGACTTTAAACAGTGTCTCTCCTCAGGCAAAGCAAACTTTGGTTCTGCACCAAATGCTGTCGATATTCTTGGTTGCACACACTATGTGATGTCTGTATATGATGTACAGAGGAACTGTTTTAAAATGCAATCAAGAAACCATCGGATTACTTTTTGTTTCGATATCTGTCCCTAGGGTATGTTTTTCTTTTCCTCTTCGGTGTTGTCCTTTGCTTTATTCTTCCATAGCTTTGTATTGGCTTGCTGTCACGATGCTTGCTGGGTTTTTTTTTTTTTAACATTCACTAGGTCCATGAAACTGTTAAATGAGGCTTGGGAGTCTCTCAATCTTAAAATTTCAACTAGATGCAGCTCTCGGTGGATCTCGGGCAGTTTCCTGGTCGTTTGCTGCTGATCTTGGGACTTGGGCTCTGTTGGAATGAGGGACGAAAGACAGGTGTTCGGAGGATTATGTTGGTTTGTGCACTCTCTCTCGTGTGTAAAGTGGCTATGAAAACAATGGCAACAGCAACATGGTACACTGAATGCTAAGAGAAATGGGCTTTAAGTTACACATCCAGTATATTCATCATCATGTTATTAGGTACATTGGGATGTTTGAGCCACACAGAACAACTTTATGAATCATTCAAATCTGAAAAATTTAAGTTAAGATCCGAATCAAGAAATTGTCAGTGCTAATTTCAAATGGTGCTTAGTTGACTTCCTGTGATTTGTTGGAAAGAGAATGCAGTGCACTATTGCATGCTTTGCGTCATTTACACGATAAACTAACACCTCTTTCCTGTTGCGCTTCATCCCAAGTCTTTCTCAAAAGACAATTTATCACAGTATCAGGCCCCGGTACTTAAAGAATGTTTACATTTTTTTAATGGCTTTTTTTTTTTTTTGGCTGTATCACCCAATTCCTCCTGTTCTTTCTTGGACTGTTTCTCTTATGTAAAGTGTACATTACCACGTTTCTTTTTTATACAATAATGTAACTTGCCTTTGTACATTTAGGCAAAAAAAAATAAATCTTTTTATGAGACAATCACATCTGTCATTGCGTGGCTCTCTTCTGTTTTATAATCTTTTAATAACCCTTTTAGTTTACTTTTTAATATAAAGCTTTTTGTTTTCTAACGGTTTTTGTTATCAAGACCTTTTCAGGTAAATTATTGTATTGAACACTTTAAAGATAGTTACCACTAGAGGACACTCAATTCCACTGTATTAGTACTAATAATAATTCTGGATAATGGTTTTTAAAAAAGCCTTCTATAGAGGTTATACAATGAAGGTTAGTGAATGAAACACTAGAAAATTGTATATGCACTGAATTATTCTCCATAAAATCAGCAAGTTTTTTTTCCTCAGTTGCTGGAAGTATTGCAAAAGCTTCACCAATAAATATCTTGGATGCATGAAATTCCAAATCCCTAGCATTTTAATTCACTTGCTCTAATGCTGTTAGACTGTCATATGACAACAATGAAATGTCTGAAAGGGTAATTGTTTTGAATCATCTGAGTATTTGCACAGTAAGAACCATAAAGCCCTTTCAGCTTGTGTAAAGTGCTTTGTCTCTAACAAAAGGCGCTTTTATATGCAACGTGATGCAGAAGTGGAGATTATGCAGGGATGATTTTGTGGAGTGTAAATGTGAAATCTGATTATCGCTGCTGCGAGGGGGAGGGGAGGGAGGTTGGGAGATGCTGAGGCAATGACTTTTCCTGATATCCTGCAAGGGCATGGAAGTACACTTTTCTTCTTGCTGCTTAGCAAGTCTGCATTGGACATCTGGGATTTCATGGGATGCACTATCTATGCAGCCAGTTCTGAGGCTCCTTCAGCGGAGGGGCCTGAGCCACAGAGACGCCCCCATGGTCACAGCACCAGGACCTGTCGCACCCGTCACCGGTGAGGACACGATGTCCCGAGAGCCTTGTGTTTTTCAATGACTGTTGCTCAGATGCATAATAGTATGTGTACTGGCCATTGGCCTATAAATGTATCTTTTACTAATACTGAACTTTAAGCTATTAAAAGCTCAACTGATGTCTGTAGCTTGTGTTCGTGGCTGTACTTCTATGTGCTTTTTCAGTTCTCAACTTTTGTGCATTTTCACTTTGGTTATGATGTCTGAACGTTTCAGTTAACACATTCTTTACCGTTTACATTGATTTTCAAGGTTTTAAATCTTAATTTAAATACGAATATATTTCCTAAATTAAAAAGCCTTATTTTTTTTTATTTTTTTTTGTTTGTTTGTTTTTTTGACCGTAAGCTAAGCTACAAACATTTTTTTCAAAAGCAACCTCTGGTGTTAAATGTTAGGGCGATAACTAGTGATTATCATAATTTGTCAACCCTTGTCGAAAGGTGCTGGAAAAGGAAAATTAATGTTTTAACGAGTAAATGGGTGTTTATTCCGATTCTTTCATCTAGTCAGTCAGTCAGCCTGTGTAATGTGTGTGTGTGTGTGTGCGTTCATACCGAGAAGTAAATCCAGCGAGAGTTCCTGAAGCTTCCTAATAACACCACGAGTCTCTAATGCTGCTGACGCTACGGCTCACATAAGACATCACCACACCTATGACCCTTTATGAGCTCGGACTATTATAACACCGATGTGATGGCTCTTTCTTCACACTGACACCTCTATGGGATACGTCGAGCGAAGGTTTGGATATTTCCTGTCCGTCAGGTACGTGTTAACTAGCGCCGTTTCTCGGCTCACTATATTGGCGAACGTGGTGACGTCTTCTGTTTTGAATTCGCAAATATTGTTTGCGCGCGCACACGCTGAGATGGTTGTTCACTTGGATTTTGTTAGTTTGTTAGGCTTATTGCGTTGATTTGTGGGGATAATAGCCAAATTATTGACCAGTGTGACAAATTCCTAATTTAATTCCAACTCCAAAGTCTGAGCCAAGCCATAGAGTGAAATAAATATCAGAACACTACATACATCTGTGACTGGACACTAATTAAGTTAATTAATGTTAACTATGTTTATGTGCAAAGTTGCAACATTGCTTGGCAGTCAAGCACGTGATTTATTAATTAATTATTAATAATAAACAAAAATCATTTGACATGTTTATTATGTTACATAGGGAATTCGCTCGGAAGCGTTGCATTAGTGATTTTAGAAGTTTAGGTTGCTATCGAATTATTAAACCTATTTATAACTCATAGCACATCAGCTTTGTCTGTGGATATGTCTCATCTGAGTATATCTAGTTAGTTTTACTGTACAATTTAACACCATACATTTCTCTGCTTTAGTCTGTGCTAAACACTTGACAGAAATATTTTTGTTCTGCTAGTCATTTTAACTAATCATTAATAAAAAAAATACAAATTTGATATAAAGCACTATATGTTTATAACTGGAAGGGGCAGTGGAGCAGGCCCGCAGGCGCTAAGGCTGAGTTAAGACGGTAATGTAGGTCACCCACAGGGAGAGTCCACAGAGTCTGCTAAATTCTTACTAAGGTAATGTCACCATATGTGAGATGTGACACTTCAAGTGTTTCAATAACTTGTAAAGTAGCCATCATTTTTGCCAAAATACCAAAATCAAAAATAAGGTTTCGCCTTTTCTGGATATGGTTTTACAGCAAAAACAATAAATACTGTTGTATTTTGGCAGAAAATATTATCGCATGTTTATAAGGGCAGGGGAAGCAAAATGTTTTTGAAGGTGTTCCAGCATTGTCAAAATGAAAGAAAGAGCGGCTGTCCTCAGTTTGACTGTTGATTGTTTCTAACAAAACACATCACACAGGTGTCTTCCAACTTGCATGTCCTCACAATAAAATGTGGATACAAAAAATGAAATAATGCAGCGTGAATGGCTTGCAAAGTATCCGTCAGAAAGCTCTCTTGTGTGTCAACTGCCTGGGGTGCAGTTACAGCCTGCAGATGTACATGAGAATGGGCCCATTAGCCTCCTGCAGTACAGCTGCCTCTCTGTTATTGCTGTGAACCCCCCTGAGGGGCCATTACACAAATACAGCCAACCTCCTGTCATTGCCCGCTGTAAACTATTAACGCGAACAAATTATAGCACTTTTATTGTTTTTTTTTAATTTATTTTTGAGTATCTTAGTTACTATGGCTTGTGGCTTATTGTACCTTAAGAGTTCTAAAGCGTGTGTAATACTATATTAGTTAAATGCTTCCCTCTCAAGCTTTCCTTCTTCTCTTTTTTTCAGCATGTGCCAATTTTGCAATCAGTGTTGTTGCCAGGTTTAAAAAAATTGACGGTGTGCCTTTAAGAGAGGCTTCTGTGCCTGTAGGCTAAAGTTGATTTGGCAAAGTGGATTAGCAGTTATCCTGTGATGTTACAGTCTAGTAAACACACACTAATATAGAGAGAAAGAAGAGGAGCTGTGATTTACCTTCCGCGTTAAGGACAACTCCGTCATTAATAAAGGCCTCATATCATGAAATAAAACAGTTTTAAATAAATAAATTAAACAGTGCCATGAAAGGAAAGTTTGGAGATATAGGATCTGTTGCACCCCCAGCACCAGATGAATACATTAACACATGACTGTCCTTTGAGATGTCAATGATGCTTGTTCTGGCCCACCCCGCAATTGTGATCGCTTTTAAGATTACACATAAACCATAGCTTCCTCTGAAAGCTCTTCAGAAATGTAGCTGTGATGTTTATCAGGGTACTAATAATGTACACTATAATTTATATCAGTGGTGATTCATCTTTTTGACTCCAGGCCCATATGTAGATGTTTCTGGTTATTTACAGAAGCTAACAGTATACTGTATGAAAGGAGTCCTATATTAATTAAAGTAATTAGTTATAAATATATACTGTATTTATAGTTTAGGAAACAATACCTGATAAAGGTTGCATGACTGCAATGTTGCATATTCAAATTTGATTTGCAAACCATAGCAGTGTACAGGATATATTTTGTTGTTATTATGGTTTAATCGCAAATAGTTATTTTTTAGCTGTTTTTACTGCTAATATAATATAATATAATATATTATATAATATATAATAATAATATATATATTATAGTTTCCATTATATAAATCATTATTTCATTTTATTAATTTCAATCCATTTTATTTTACTAATAGTGATAGTTTACACCTTTTTTATCTATTTTATTTGTATATTCTCTTTTTATTTATTTTTTTTAGTTTAGTTTAATTTAGTTAACATTCAGTATTTTTATTGTGCGTTTTATATTATTAATAATTTTAAGCATGGCTATTTTTTTGGGTGGTGGGAATCTTCAGGCACGTCACGATCCAATCTGATTCGATTCCGTTTCAGGGAGTCACGATCTGATTCCAAAATTATTCTTGATCTACAGTTTCTGGTTTTTGTTTATAGCTGAAATATCTGTGTCAGTACTGCCATCTTAAACTTATGGGTGTGAATCTCGGTTTCACAGTTCAATTCAACTGTGATTATTATTATCAACTCAATCGCCCGGTTTCACAAACATGGTTTATCTTAAACCCAGATTAGGCTTTAGTTAAATTAAGATATTTAAGCAACTTTTACCAAATCCGTTTACATTACAGGTGTGCATCTTGACACAGAACAATGGCATTGCCAGAGCAAGATATTTTCAATTGAGACAGCCCAAACATGCCTTTTAGTCTGGGGCTAACTAAATCCAGAGAATATCACATTCTCAGTTCTCAATATTACTGCTCATGGCTGCATTTTCATATACATTTTAAATCAAATTTACTTGTTTATCATTTTATAAACAGGCTACGTTTTAAACAATTACTTATTTAAAATAAGTGCTCTTTGAGTATCCGAAAGATTGCAGAGAATAGTTATGGGTTTTTCTTTTTTTCCTCTGCATTATTGCGGTTTGTTTATTTCTGATGAAATCATAGACGGTGGCGGCTTTACCAGGCTGCATTCAGACTGATGCACAGATCTCTTGCCATAAATCAGATGTTGTGCAATAAAACCTGGCGTGTCTCCAGGGCGAACACGTGCCATATGGGAGAATTTTTTTTTTAATTAAGGTTTATTTATATTTAGTATTTTATCTTAGTAAACTAAGCAACATTTTTAAATTTCAGTTTTTGTTAACACTAATTTATATCTTGTATATCCAGGTTTTCCAAAGATGTGGGAACTGTTACTAAAACACCCTTATGAAACAAATTAAAATAATAAAAAATCTCGATTTTTTTATAAATTTTTGTCTTATTTTAAATCATCCTCCTGCCCCTTGTGCATAATATTATATCATGACACCCCTTAAAGCAGATGAAACATCATTTGGGTAACTGTCATCTTCTTACCATTATCATGCGCTGGCTGTTTAATCCTCTTGTCTATGTATTTCTCTGTGTATTTTTAAAGACATGGGTTTGCAATCTTTGCACTTTGGCCTTCTCTCATTTCTGTCCTGTAGATGCATTAGCACTATGCCAGCAGGATAACTGCTAGTTAAGCGATTTGGAGGTGCAGCACACCAGCTGCGTATGTGCGACGTAGCAGCATGCATTAATTCTCTGGGGTGCATTAAGCAGCGGATCAAATGGTGTGACCTTCAAAAACAGGAAACGGTCTGTCAGTGCACACACACACAGATGACTCAGACTTCAACCTAATGAAGCTTCCCAATTAAACATAACAAGGGAGAGAATAGGCCCAAGCAGCATTCAGCGTTAATGTGACAGTAGTGCAGTAGTGGTCCATTTATAACACCTTTTTAATTGCACTCCAGAAATAGCAGGTGCTTTTTTTGCAGTGGGAAAAGACAAAATGTTCAAGTGTGCGTGATGTGTGGTTTTGTTTGTGTATGTATTGCAGGCATAAGACCATGAGTGATCATCAGGACCAGGCTGAAGATGTCGGGCTCCTAGCGCCTCATGATCAGTCAGAGCCCTCAAAGGACGATGACATGCACTTCAGGCAAGTTGTGGCTTGACTGTTAAAGTAGATTCAACTTCGCCTTTATATAATCTGGTTTTAAACAGTTTTGAAAGTTGAAAGTGTTTTAGGGGTTAATGCTGGTGGGTGGCTTCCTGTTGTTCGAGTCAGAAGTCTTTTGTGTGTGGAGTTTCATTGTTTTTCCTTTGAAGGTGTGGGTTTTCCTCACAGCTATTTAAATAGGCTACAGTGTCACTATTATAATTTTTTTTTTTGTGATAAATTACATCTTTTTTAGACTGTTTATGTATAGTTCATACAAAATTCATGGCAAAATATTTTTTTGTGCAATCACTCACTTAATCATCTGTCCTTTTTAAAAATGTAAATGTTTTATTAAATCTTTTTCTAGGCAGCATTTATATTAGTTTGAAATTAAATTGATATGCCTTTAAGCATAAGCCTTTTTAGAAAATAAATTTAGAAGAACAAACAAAAACACAAACAAAGACACTAAAAGGTGACTTTTTGAGGTTTTAGGCGTTATAATCAGGTCCCCAGTGCATCTACCACCAACCAAGGAAAAATAAAAAAGAATAACCCAGTAACTTTGTTTTAGGAAGACTTTTTCTCCATGTGTCTGAAAAAACAAGCGCCACTGATATCACTCCCCCTTGTGACATTGCCAAGGGATCTCATTATAATAATACCCCCCTTAATCTGTAAGTTTCTACCTGCTGCATCATCATTTTGATTTCACAAGCAACAAAGGTGTTGCAGTTCTAATGCAGTGGCAAAAGTTTTAGTAAAATACGCTAACAGTTCTGTCTTTGGGTGCACAGACGAGCATAGGACACTTTATAGAATCCCAGCCTCAGAGGAGAAAAATACATTTATTGATTTATTTACTGTATTTCTTGATTTCTTTTCTAGCTCTTAACCTTCACAGATACAATAACTTTTTGTAACTTGTGTGTTTTAAACGTAAACTTGTGTGTGAATGAGAACTTAGTACTCACATGCAGTAACAGCTGCTTTCTGTCTGTGCGCTTTGGATGTATCCACTTAGAAAACCGTTGATCAGAAGTTTAAACTAATATGGTTTAATATGATTCCAGTATGATAAACATGATAATCAGAACCAAAACAGATGTTTTTAGCAGATGTAATGGTGCTTCCTGCTTCCACTCAAAATAGTCAAAATATATAATAAATGATATTAAGAATATTTTAAGCTGAAACTTCATAGACAAATTCTTGAGACAACAGAGGCTTTTATTATGTTTTGTAAAAAAGGGGCATAATATGTCTACCCTAAAGGAGTAGTTGAGCTATCCTGAATTTTTATTCACCTGCCGGCCATCCAAGTTTTTTTTTTTTTTTAGACAGATGTAAATAAATTTGGCATCATATCACCTTCTCACCAATGGATCCTCTATAGTAAATGGGTGCCGGCAGAGAGTTCAAATGTTCTGATAAAAACATTATGATTCCACAAGTCATGCACACAATTCCATAAGTTTATTAGTTAGCATCCTATAAGGTAAAATGTTGCATGTTTGTAATAAACAAATCCTTCATTAAATGGGTCATCTGGTGCCACATGCACTTTTTCAAGCTGTTTCATGGCTGTGTGGGGAGTGTGTGTACACAACCACCCTACAATGATCCACCAGTAGTTTTCTTTTCATTTAATAAACATAAGTTGCCCCTTCTGAATTCAAGCCATTCTCAAATGCATGTCGGTGTGACGTCACACAGACAGAGACCACTCCTACAATAGTTGATTGACAGCAGCGTGTCACACAGACTGAACTGATGTCTTACCTCAGACCCGCCCTGAGTGAGTCATCATCAGACCGAGACGCAGTGACAAGCAAGACTCCTAAGAGATTGAGGTGTTTTGTTGTTGAATGTATTAATGAACAGAGCAGTAGTGATTTACTCCCGACATGTGAGTGACTGACGATGCAGAAGATTAACTTTACGTTTGGTTCTGAAGGGAAACGCGGCATTGATCAACACAAATTTTTCATTTTGGTGGCGAAGTAACCCTTTTATTGAATTTGTATTGAATGTTTTAAGAATTTTATTTTGGGACCGACACTAACTCACACTATGGCATATCCATGTGCAGTGTGCTTCTTATATAAGCCTGTTCTGTGGCAGAGTGTAATTGTAGGAATGTGTCCAGATGGGGTTTAGCTGAGCACTATATCATGTGCTCGCACAGTCATCCGTTCTGTTCGGAAAGCTGACATCCACGGGGCAGAATGACTGAACAGCTCAGTATCACAAAGGCTGTATTGTGTTTCCTCTGTAAAAATCCAAGTTTGATGATCTTTGTCCCCTTTTACTTGCTTCTAGATGAATTATTGACCATACACTGCCACAGGGACATATTCCCTTTCTGGCTCTAGATGCATTTTGGCTGTTAATCAGCCTGCCTATGCAGAACCTCAGCCAAGGGCATACAGACACCCTGCCAGTCTGGTAACTCTCCACCTCCGCAGGCAGGGCAAGATGAGCCTGCAACTGTGACATGCAGCACTCACCATACGCCAGAGCCCAGCATAATAAGAGCGTGTGACTCATGTCTGGATAGAACAAAACACGCAGCAGCAGCTGTAATATCCCTCTATTTTTCGTCATTTTTATGTTATCTGCGTGCAGAATCCTAATTCTGCTTAAATAATTAAAAGAGAAACTTGAATGTAAAAGTAGTTTGCTGCTCCTGAATGAATGGTTATGCATTTGAGACACAGATGTTTTTAAAGATGCTCTGTATATGCCATGACACCAGAGCCAAGTCTATTTTAAACATTTGCTGTCATCCAAGATGAAGATGAGTTTTTCGTTGGAGCAGATTTGGAGTAATTTAGTACTATATTTGACTGGTACTCTTGCTAACCAGTGGATCCTCTGCAGTGAATGGGTGCCGTCAGAATGAGAATAGCTAATAAGAACATCACAGTAATCCACATGACTCCAGTCCATCATCAACGTTTTGTGAAGAGAAAAGCTGTGCGCTTATAATCTAGTTGCTCACAAGTTGAACAAATATATTTTCGATGTGAAAGTATAACTTTTTTTTCTGAAAAAAACGTTATTGATTTATGGACTCATATTGTGGCCTGAAGCCATAGTTTGAAGTTGAAACACCTAAATAATGGAGTTGTTTATGGCAAACATGCAGTTTGTCATTTTACAAGACATTAGTTGATGGACTGGAGTCACACTGACACTGGGTTATTTATGTTATTTATGACTTTCATTGTGACGGCACCCATTCACTGCAGGGGATTCTCACCCATTCCACTCTAAATCGGTTTGTATGAAGAAACAAACTCGTTTGCATAATTGATGGCCTTAGTAAGAAGTCCTTGTAAGCCTCCTTTGCTTGCAGGACCTCGGCTCAAACTTTGAAATAAGTTTGTACAATAGACAGAGATTATATTAAAGTACTATAGAGTTCACTACCACTATAACTCAATATGCATTTTTAAATATTCTTAAAGAGATAGATCACAAAAAAATAAAAATACTGTCATTATTTTCATTCCTACTTTAGATTAGATGGCCTTAAATACCATGTACTTACATTTAATTTACTAATTTTATACAGTATGACATCTTTATAACACAAAAGAAGATATCTTGAAGAATACTGGTAACCAAACATATTTGGTCATGTCCATTGCATTAACAGTTTTCAACATATCTTCTTTTACGTTCCACAGAAGAAAGAAAGTCATACAGTTCTATATATGGTAAGTGTAAAAACATTGTTCTGTCAAAGGCAAGAAGTTAAGACAATGGGGGGGTGGCATATTTAGTTTGTATCTGATGTTTTTCAATTTATTTTTCAACCAAGGCAAAAGATAGAACATTAAAAAACTATAAATTAAATAGGTCTATGACTTGTAATACACACTGTATGCAGGCAATTCGTAGTTTCTGCACACCATACTCTTTCACGTTAAGTGGGTAGAATGCCATTCTGAACATGTCTGTGACAAACTCACCACACAGGAAGCCACATCATGTTGCTTCACACAGTATATTGTGTTTCACACACTTCTGAGATACTGCTTCCGATTTCTGTTTGTTTTTATCATTTAATTAAAGCATGAAAGTGTTAGCAACTCATCTATAATAGACTCAGATGTTCATTTTTATTGGATACAGCAGCACAGTGCAGCAGACACAGTATAGCGGACATAATATTATCTTCTTGGGAACAATGATGTGTGAAAAGAAACATGTTCTGTTCATGAGTGTGGGGGCAGCTGTGTTCCCTGTTATGTTGAATGATGGTAAAAGCATAACAGATGCATTTGTCCTGTCAGCAGCAGTACAGTGAGATGGAGGAAGCTGTGCGTTTGTGCCAGAGGACTCTCTGCTGCACTCTTGGCCACGTGCCTGTGTGCCCACAGCTCTTTCTAAGGGTCGTACAATAAAGAGGGTTAGTGGCCAGAATGACTGATCATTTTGTAATCTAATTTCTGATAGCCTCTGATGTCATTAGTTGTCATTATTTCATTCTGGGCCGTCAAGTTGACATTTTTTTATCAGGATGTTCCCATGGCAGAGTAGTTTTAAAGGTGAAGTACATCAGTTGTCCCACTCTGTTAACTACTGGACAGATATAAAGGCGGTCCCGCTTCTTATCGAACCAAATATTTGAGTCAAGTTACCAGCTTGACAATCACTCAATATTCATATTCATCATTCATCAATAATCACTCACTCAGTATCATATCTCTATTGTTGAAGATCAATTTAGTGCGTCTTATTAGTTTAAATGTAAAATGTCAAATACAAGGTTTAATGAAACATCCAAATGCTTTTATAATGTGTTCTTATTATTTATGTGGTCTTTGTACGCCATAAATAAAGTAATTTTACTTTACTTGGCTGAAGTTATAATGTTATATGTTCCATAGCATGGTAAGTACATTTTGTTATATGTAAGTACAGTGGCTACTACTAAGTACCTAATTACGTAATTACTCTGTATTATGACATTTTATAATAAAGTGTTACCTCGTATGGTTATTTTGATGATAATCTTTAGATAACAGTTTGATAAGTAACTTTGCAAGTACACTGTAAATCCTAATGTTGTCTTTACTTAAACAATCAAGTAAGGTTTACTAAACAATACTCAAATTTTGCATTTTGGTCCCATTATTTAAATATATGAATTAATTTAACTGAATTACCATCAAATTGCATAAACTTAAGATTTCAAGTGTTGTGAGCTCAAAATCATGATTTAAACCTTAAAGAAATAGGCAAAGAAAAATCCCCCCATGTCTGATGTATTTCACTAGCTGAATACACTGATTCTTCAATGTTGAATTCTCAATACAACTGAACATCACATATACCACATAAGATTTTCCCTTTTTTTTACTTACCATTATAGTGATTAGCTTTCCCTTTGGTTGGGCACTTAGAACTGTCTACGATTTTATTATGTTCTTCCTATTAATGCAATGATGCAACCTGAAATCAGAGTTATTTGGTTTATAAGAGATCACGTATCTTTTAATTAAATAGTTATTTTATCTAGTAGTGTATTCTTATTGTGTGTTTATTAATAATTTTTCACACTTTCAATATTTTTTATAAACCATCTAAGTTTTAATTTGGACAATATATTATTTAAATAATTGTGGTGTTCTGCTAAAGTCACATATTGACTCATTCAGCATGTGAATCACAGCAATTTTAACAAGTAAACTACATTTATTTTATTATTTGTATAACCATTTTATTTGCTTTTTTGTTGTTGTGCTACTACTGATGCAAGACAGCCAATTAAAACAACAACAACAAAAACTGTAAAACAAAGCAATTGCAAAATTTATTCTGGTGCAATGCACTCTGGGAGTCAGTGAGCATAAGCTGAAAATTTGGGACGTTTAGTCTATTAGTCCTTTTAAGTTTTCTGTCCTTAAACATTTAAGTTAATTTAATGAAAAGACCACATTTGGTTAATTCAATAAATCAAGTTGTCAATTTTCCATTACTCAAACAACTGTGGGAATCATTTTCCCTTAAATCATTTAAGTACTGTCAACTTATTAGGGCTTACAGTATACACCTAGCAGTCTTTCCACTTTGACTGATCTTAACACTAACCTCACAGCAAACCAAAAATATGTTATTCTTCATAATTATACTCTTAAAAGTTATAACCACAAATGGACAAGTAATTATAATGCCTTAGGATACCCCTATAATGTATTATAAAAACAGGCTCCATAGGAAAATACCAATCTTTGTAATAAAAATCAGTTTGTACAAAAATCAATTTCACGTGTTCCGTGAATGTCTTGAGCTCTTCTCTGGAAACGTTATTAGCATCAGAGTCATAAGCTGTATGTTATGGGACGAGCCTCTGCCTCGGGCCTGAGCATGAGTGTATTTGGAGGGCTGGGGATCATCGACTTGCATGTACTCACCCCGAGGTTAACAAGGCTGTTTTTGAGCTTACCAAAATAAATTCCAAATTGTGTAGTCCTCTTCATGTGCTTTTACCATAACATTTTCATTTAAACTGCATCACGTTGGATATACAGGTTAATATTTTTCAGATCTTCTTACATAAATCTTTCTGTATCACAGGGTGCATCTAATAGATGATCTGTCATATGAGGACGTCAAGAAATGCTACCGTGGATCTGTAAGTACCAGATGATCATTGTGTTCAACCTATAAATACAGTGACCCAAAAAATAGTTAAACACTTATTTTAATACATTTCATATAAGATGAAATATTTTACCATATCCTTAGGTTCTGTTTCATGGCAAAAAAAGCAGTAAACTTTTATCTTTAGTTGCCATGAGGTTGAAAAGACACAACAAGAGCCATCTTGTAATTTGTAGTGGATATACAAAGTTACTTCCCCACAAGCTAATGTGTCATAGCACTCAATACATAAACCACTTTAAAACAAGTTTTTACAACAAATTGCTGCGTCACACATTAAACCTTTGGGGTTTGAGGTGATTTTGGGGCACTTGAGATGTTTGGACATGCTCTGATATTTGTTCTTCTTATAACATAGTATTGACCAAGATGTATTTTTCTTGGTTTAATATCTTGACTTGATAAAAGTCTTTCTTACATTTTTTAGTTCTGATTTCAGTGCCCAAATGCTTTTTGGATCTCTGATTTTTGATGCTTGTCTTAGACTAATTTGGTTGATTTTAAAGTAGATTGTAATACCCCAGCTTTTCTACTCTGGAAGTGTGAGTAGGGCTGGGTATCGAGGCCAATACTTTTTAGGTACCAACCGAATTGCCTCGATACAACTGTGTAGCGAAAAACAACTCGTCGTTCTGTAACTGATTTCGATACCTAAAGGGGTTAATCTCATCAACGTCAGTGAACCAATAAGACTGCAGCACTAGCCAGTATGTTTGACCAGGAGTGTGTAAAATAGCCTTAGGTTGTTTGTATAATTTACACGACTGCACATCATTACTGTCCCTACATAAAAGGTGCTCTATGAGATGCTGTTGGATGTCACTTCTGCTGACGTTTCACGTAAATACAAAACAAAACAGAGTAACTGCCGTGAACGTGTAAAGCGCATTGACATGACAGGAGATAAATATCATTCTTTTTATTGGCACGTGTGAATGCTCTTAAGAGTAATCGTTAGTTTCTTCTCGAATTCTCTTCTTCTTGCCTTATATTCTTCGACCTCAGCCATTTTCCAAAAATAATATACAGTATTCAGCTAACCCAGTCTCAGATTCACGCTGTACAATCAACTATGTCTATTATGTGCATGTGCATTAAACCCCACCTCTTCTTGCTGATTAGTTGGCCGTTGTTTGTTATTGCTTACATCCTGTGCCCATAGTGTTTTGTTTTGGGATTGCAGCCTCTGTGTAGTCTTTCCAGACCTGGGGCCTGTACCATGATGGTGGCTAAACAAACTCAGAGTTACAGGATTAGTTTTCTCCAATCTGGGATTGTTGATACCATGAAGCAAGCTAGTCATGAACTTTGACAACTCAGGCTTAATCCTGAGTTAATGTAGCACGTGCACATGAAAGTGTGACAATAACAATAAGCAGCCAATCACATGCTTTTAAACTTTCATTCACTTCTCGTGTGACGCTTCTGGTGATATTAACGTCTTGTGTCTCACCAAATGAGAATATAAATACAGTGGACTACATGAATAACATCATTGGAGTAGATCTATCTTCATATCATGTATACACACAAATTGTGAAGGTATTCATAGCAAGCTGTCAAAATAAAAGTTCGGTTTGGACATGGCAGCAGAAATATATTACTATTGTTCAGTAGAGCGTACAATATGCTACTACAAAAATTATTAAAACAGTATTTCTTCAGGGTTTTAAACTGTAGTATAAAATCCCCTTTATTTTCCAGCAATAAAATTAAATCTTCATTAATTAAAAGACAAATGTTTTATGCCTTAAAAAATTTAAATACACAACATTTTCAGAGGGGAAAGATTATAAGGCTATTGTAAGAATAAATAAGAATGCACTAGTGAAAAGTATCGTTCAGAAACCGGTATCGGTGTATATTTTTTAAACAGACCCAGTGTCTGAGTAAAGTTCACAATGACAGATATTGCCACACTGCCCCTCCAGGCCCCTATCTTATAGAATTATTGCTTTATTACAGCTTATGAGAAGACAGTGTAGTTATACAAGCAGAGACTGGATCAGCCAATCTTCATAATGAACATCAATCATACTAATGATCTGTTGTTCATCAGTGTGCTCTGAAACGCTCTAAGCTGCAGGAAGCAATAGTGAGAGAGTGCTGGTGAAGATAAATGTGCTAGAAACAAGCCCACAAGTTTTTTCCGTCAAGGTGCAGTGGGTGTATCTATTGCGTGTCTGTGACAGTGAAGGGAGAGAGAGAGAGAGAGAGAGAGAGAGAGAGCGAGAGACGATTCTGAAGTAAGAAGAAACGCTGTGTTAGCTCACAGTAAGAGAACGAAGCTAAGTTGTCTTTTGGGTCCCGGGACAGTGGAGAGGCACGGGGTATCTGCGAGGCTGCCTCTCGGCTGGTGTGGAGTGTTTGTGTCGTGTCAGCATGCTCAGCTTGGTGCAGAGCTCACATCCCTTACGAGAAAAAGCCAGGCTGCAGAAGAGCTGTGCGAAGCAGCTGATTTCTCTTTCCTCTACTTCCTCACAGACCGTCAGCAAGTACAATGCGCAGTATCACAAGCTTTTCCAGAGCGTTCCCAAAGAGGAGCTCCTAATGAAAGGTGAGTTTCTTATCAGTCTGCTTCCACTGCAACCTGTCTTACGTATTAGTTTGCTGCATCTTGCCGCTCCTTGTCAAGGCACCTTGTGAAATGATCAAAATCAGTCTTTTGATAATGCTGCTCTAGCTTCCTTAATAACATATTGCTGTTGTTGACTAATTTCATTTATATTATATTATATTATATTATATTATATTATATTATATTATATTATATTATATTATATTATATTATAGTATATTATAGTATAGTATATTGTATTACATTAACATGTATAATTATTGTATGTAATATATTTAATGCTATGTAATAACTATGTTTTGACAACAAAACAATGTTTTGCATAAAGCATGATTATATTATATTATATTATATTATATTGGTAACACTTTACAATAAGGTGTCATTTCTTAGCATTAGTTAATGTATTAACTAACATGAACAAATAATTAACAGTGCATTTATTACACTATGTCTTAATCTTTGTTAGTGTTAGTTAATGAAAACACAGTCGTTCATTGTTAGTTCATGTTAGCTCACAGTGCATTAACTAATGTTAACAAACAAAACTTTTGATTTTAATCAATGCATTAATGTACTAATGCATTAGTAAATGCTGAAATTAACAGTAACTAAGATTAATAAATGCTGTGGAAGTGTTGTTCATTCTTAGTTCGTGTTAAGTTAATGTTAACTACTGAACCTTATTGTAAAGTGTTACTGTTATGTTATATTATATTATATATCAGTTGTTCACGTAGTCCGTGTCACTGATTTGCTTTTTTTGATTGGTGATATTTTCAGGTTTATGTCATAAATCTTCTGTTTCAATTGTTTTATAATCCTAAAACTTTTATTTAAAGGATTTTAAATTACCCCTATTGTCAGTAACCGAAGGGATTTTGTGTTTATCTTGATGTTTGGTAATATTATGCTGTTGCAATCTGTCTGACACGGATATCAATATGCTTTGGGTTTGTTCAAGTGAAACAAGCCTTCAAAATTTGATGCTGTTCAGTATCAGCTTGCATGACTTGCAGATCTCTTGTATAAGTGCACTTCTGACCCGTCCTTTAGTTTACTCCTGCGCCCTGCTGCGAGACATCCTGCTGCAAGGCCGACTCTACATTTCTAGAAACTGGCTGTGTTTCTATGCCAACCTGTTTGGTAAAGACATCAAGGTGAGCGTCACATCTATGCTGATGATTATAGCTCGAAAGTTAATGCCCAGGAAATAGGTGCCATTTGTGTTAGAAAATGTAATTCTAAAACTGAATGTCATATATCAAATTATATTTTCTGACAATACCGAAGTACTAAGGCCTGTACTTTATATGAATAACTGAGCACATTGTGAAAGTATCAGTTTCAGTGTGCTTTTTAATAAGTCACTATATTGCTGTGTAATACAATATATAATTAAAACAAAGATCACAACACCTTTGTAAAGTTGAATATTTTTAATACAAATATTGTATACATACTGTAATAGAAAAATAAATATATTAAAAAAAACTATGCCTGTTACATGCAAAATATTGTGGAGATCAATGGCAAAAAATCTGAATGATTGAGAAAACAACACAAAACAGGCTGTTTATTGTTAATAAGGCAGTACAATAGAACTGATTAATAAATTGGTAAGGAATGATCACAGAATGACTGGTGTTTTGTGTCTTTTGGCCGTGCGCCACGTTGCAGTTTGTTGTGCTGAATTAAGCGCAACGTTACAGTATATCGCTCCTTTGTGCACCACGTTATTTAGTAATTAAATTTAGCTGGTCCAGTTTCCATCCTTGAGAGGGAAAATGTTGTGTGCAAGAATGTGTAAGTTAAGATGGACTTTGAAACAAAGAACTTTTTCCTTTTTTTTCTGCCACTTTCTCTTGCCTCTCAGGTGGCCATTCCTGTTGCCTCTGTGCGGTTGGTGAAGAAACATAAGACAGCAGGTCTGGTTCCTAATGGCTTGGCCATCACCACAGACAGCAGTCAGAAGGTGCGTTTCCACTGGGTTCCAGGTCATCGACTGGCAGATTGAAATACAAAGCTTAGTCAGCATGTGATGTGGCGCCGCTGCAAAACAGTGAAAATGCAAATAGATGCAACACTGAGATGAATCTGTGTCTTCAGTCAGCATATCTCACAACTGTCAGCATCTATACCTTTTTGTTTAGTTCATTCTTGTCAGCGAAGGAAGACAAGTTTGGAAAGGAAGACCATTATTCAGTAGTCTGGCAACTGGCCAGTGCACTGTATTGATTTGTTATCGGATATTATGGTCTTTATGAATTATTATTTGGCGATTGCGCTTTCACAGCTCAGTAAACCTAATAGAGATCAAATCTGATGTCTATGTTTCTTCTAAACTTTCTTTTCTTGGTGATGAATAGAAATGGACTGACATTAACATAGCTCAGATAATTTGGTCTTTTAGGATTCTAAGCATTTGAGACCATACTGAAATCTCTTGAGAAGATTTTTGCTCACTCTATAGCATCTAGGCAAATTTGTGCACAGTTTGTGTATTGTTTGATATCCCTAGTCCTGCAACTCTAGAAAAAGTTTAAAAATGTAAAATTTTTAGAGGACAAATTCAATAAAGGAAAATGGACACAAATAAGGTATTTACTGTAGAAAGAGTATACAACTATCGATATGGATAATATAGCTCAGATAATTTGGTCTTGAAAGTATTTGATGAGAAATGTTCGAATTAATTTTGAGGTCTTGTGATTGCAGACTATCTTTTCCTCTTAATCTTATAAATCTAAAGAGGAAATTCACTGACATTTCATGCGTCATTTTTCTTTCCGTTGGTTGTGTTGGACTCAGCATCAAATTATTTTCAGTTAAGGCTTCGGTTAGTTCATATTACTGAATAACTTGTGGAATATAGCAGATGAAAGCAGTCGTTTGATGATTAATGCCTCTGAATAGATTACTTTAAGGCAGTAATTCACTTCCTGTACATTAAAAGCAGAACAAACGGACACTGTGAGAAATGAATATCGCTGCTGGTGAATGGTGTAAATTTTTTTATGCAGGTATATAAACAAGTGAATATGCAGCTTATATACTGTACATTATTTATACATGGCATCTCTCAAATAATGAATCCATTTGCATGAAGCAAATATTTCTAATGGAATCAAAATTTCCACTGCTACAACTGCCCTATGCAAACATGCTTTTTAAATGTTTTAAACATGCATGCAAACGTTGGGTATATTATTGGGTATGTCATGTTATTCATGTTGTGCACATGATTTCAATATTTCTTTGACTCCACCTAAGGGTTGCATTTGTTTTGTACTAATCCATAAAGCCTCTGCCGCTCATGAGATCGGCTTTCATGCACTCTTAGTGTTCCCTAAAATATGATCCTTTTCCTGGTAGTCAGATTATATGTGGCTATTGTTAAATTAAACCAAAGTGGTTTGTCTTCACACTCCAGGTATATCTTGTCTCTGCTAGGAAATCCATCTAAGACATTCTATGGAAGTAACTGTGCCTTTAGATTAGAACAAGGTTCTTTGGATTATCTTCACAATTGTTCTTCTATGTATTGGCCTTACTCCTTTTTGGAAACTTGATTTTTAAGAGTATGGTCCAAGCTGGTTTAGGTAAAGCTTTACTAAGAAGTGAAAGGGTTGTGCAGGAGTTTCACCAGCTTAAGATCATAAAGAAGCTGTGTTTTAAGGCATTTCAGCTGTTTTTGAAGGTCCAAGATGTTCTGCCATTAAGCACCACGTTTGAACAAACCATCTGTATTTTCTAGTAGGAGTATAAGTCAACATGCCACATCTACCATGTATTATAGTCACTGTTTACACTATGTTTTGTCTTTTCCACCCACAGTATGTGTTTGTGTCTCTGCTGTCCAGAGATAGCGTCTATGATGTGTTGAGACGCATCTGCACACATCTACAGGTGAGAGTTCGTTCAGTACCTCTGGGCTATTATGTTGAGAACATGTAAACACTGATGACAAGTGAGCTTTTATCATGCTGCCGTCTGTCGTTCAGGTTAATGGGAAGAAGATACTAAGCCTCAAGCAGTACATGGAGGAACCCAACTCTTTATCTCTGGTAGGTTTGAGAGTCTAGATTGTGAAATGAAGGAATTGTGTTGTTTTTATCAACAGATCTCTGGTCAATTTTCCTTTACGTTATTGCCACCCAGTGCAAGCTGCAAATGAATTTTTGGGATGTATGGCACTTTCAGCGGGGCACAATTGACACTTAGTAAATCCTGGTGTGACCTTATTTTCATGGGCTGCTGTAGGATGAGTTCCCTGTACCTGAAGTTTTCCCTGTACCAGATGAGTTTCCTCCGGTGCTGAAGTGGAGGAGGAAGCCGTCAGTGACGTCTGTAGCTTCATCTCTTCCTGATTTACTGGGAAACTCCACCAGCGGCCTGAGTGCCGTAGATGCCCCCTTCCAGACAGACAAGCCTCTGGAGGGTGAGTGACTGACCATAAAAGGTATTTAGATATTCTTTGGGAAATTACAGTGTGCAATAGTAATACTGTGTGAAGGTTCTAAAAAAAAGTAGATTACCTATAAGAAATGTAAATAAAAATGTACATATAATATTAATATGATCCTAGTATTGCACACACTACCTTTTTTGATAGATGTAATGATGAGGTAGTAATTATGAAATTTTCAGTATTGCATATTTTTTAATGTATTTTGGCAGTTTAGCAAGGTCTGTTATGTGATTTTACTTTTTAATGTAAAACTTACTCAGGGTTCCCACAGTCATGGAAAATATAAAGGGATTTTAAAACTGTGGAGGACAGCAGTCAGAAGGTATAAACTGTATGTAATTAAAAATTAAGCTGTGAAATACATCTTTCTAGTTTTGCTCTTTTCTAAATATTTCATTAGCTAGATATTACTTGCTGTGAATGTGTAAGTGGTTTGCAAGCTGCATGTTGATCTGTTAACTGCCTTAATTTGATTAATTTAAAACTCTATAAAGTTATTTTAATTAAAATCTCTTGTAATTATAAACAACCCACAAGGTCATGTCATAGACATTTTGGTAAAATTATCAAAATAATATATATCTGTGTATATAAATATATATACAGTATATATATATTATAACCATAACACCCAATACTGTGGTGAGAAATAGCAACCTGTTTAGATTTAGACATGAGATTAGATATCAACATTTTTACATCAATAGATTAATTAATGCAAAAAGCGAATTTATTTTTAAAGTATGAGTAATTGACAAGCACTTACTGAAATAAACATGATGAGAACATGTTACAAGAATATAGCATGCTGCCCAACAGTGAGAGAGAAAAAACTCCCCACAGCTTTGCAGATGAAAATCATTTTTTGTGCTGTGCTTGCTGATGCGAAATCCAGGTGAAATTCTGCATTAGCCATGAGCAGATTAATTTCTCAGACCAGACTGGCAGTTAATGTCCATGTTTTATCAAATGTTTCTCAGATGGAATGAAAAAATGTCCATTAAATGATTTTGTTCTGTTCGGGAACAAGCTGATCACTTCAGTTTGACGTCATGTGTGATTG
Source organism: Enteromius viviparus (assembly GCA_032353835.1). Lineage (NCBI taxonomy): Eukaryota > Metazoa > Chordata > Actinopteri > Cypriniformes > Cyprinidae > Enteromius > Enteromius viviparus. Next base: position 2,181,561 of record JAUCNO010000873.1, on the reverse strand, counting down.
TGAGTGTTTGGTTCTCTCAGTGTATGCGGACATGAAGCAGGAACGGACCTGTTTGCTCGGGTCTATTATGCAATACAGGATTAAGCCCAAAAGGAGATTTTAGAAAGTAGAGATAAAGCATTAAAATACCAGCCTCTGCTAAGACTAATGGATGCTATACTTTAAATGCTTGTTTCTGTAGTATTGAAAGCCGTTTTTTTTGGCTAAGGGTTATGGGTAGATCATATATAATATAGGTATTTTATCTCAGCATATTTCATGCCAACTGTATGAATTTATAAACTAATTTGAATGTTTGAAATCACTTAAGGGGACTTAAATGAATGAGTCATGCATTTCCTCATCCTGTGATGCTTCTCTGTCTATTTCAGATCAAAGTCTGGAAACCAAGAAGATCCTCCTGACGGAGACGATACCAGAACTGGGCCAGATGGAGTACCAGCTACTGAAATTCTTCATCCTGCTGTGAGTTTGGCTGGGCAACCAAAACATGCTTCTTTTCTCACTTGTATGCCGTCACAGAAACTGGTGTGCTGTTTAAGGGCACCTAATTCATTTCCGAACAAAAAAAAACAGGTTATCAGTTGAAGTATGGGTACTGTGTTAAAAGTCTTTGATTGAAAACCAAAGGAAAAAACGTATGCACATTTAAACGTACCTTGGTAAAAATTAAACTTTTTTTTCTAAGCTTTATAAATAGTCCAAATCTAAAGGCAGGGGAGATTTTCTCATTACTTGGACGCACAGACTTGCATTTGTTTGCCAGTCCACCTGTTCCAGTAATCCGTCCCAATCGTCATGTGGCCTGATTTTTGTAGTTTATGTGGTGGCTGCCGTGCATGTAAACTGACTAGCATTAGGAGTAAAGATTGTGTTCCTGGAAGATTTCATATCATAAATATATAAAACTTTTGATTAGTAATATACATTGCTACGAACTTCATTTAGACAACTTTAAATGCAATTTTCTCAATATATATATATTTAATTTTTTTCACCCTTAAATTCCATATTTTCAAATAGTTGTATCTTACCAAATATTGTCCTTTCATAACAAACTATGCATCATTGAGAGGTTTATCAATTTAGCTTTCCAATGAGGCATAAGTCCCAATTTAAAAAAAAAATAAAAAATAAGTTTTTGTAGTCCAGGGTCCCATATAATATGATATAATATTATAAATTCAATGTATTATATTATGTAATATTATATAATTAATATATTACAGTTAAACTATTTACAGTGGTCAAGCTTAATTATATAAACATTTGTGTATACAAAATTTATATAATAACAATAATAATAGTAAATATAATAAAACTTAAAACAAAAATGCTCTGATCTTCAGTTGAGAAAGCCAATAAGATATAAAATTTAGAGTATTACCTTTATGGATACAAAATTGTCTGAATTTTGTAAATGTATATATTTTTCCCCTACCAAAGAGGTGGTCCCACACATACTTTGTATTGTTCATGCATGTTGCAGTGACCATTGTTATAGTTCCCTTAAATATGAATCATTCACACCAGCACAACACTGCCATCTAGTGTCCAGCTGAACCTATATATATATAAAGCCACTCTCATCTCTCTAATTAGTCTTAAGTAGGTGACGTACAGTTCCAGTGTTCTGGTCTTCTGTTTCCATTTGGAAAGCAAGCTGTTTATGCAAGTCTGACTTCTGTCCCATAGCATTATCCTGCTCATCCTGTCGTCGTGTTACCTGGCCTTTCGTGTCTGCAGCCTGGAGCAGCAGCTCTCCTTCCTCAGCAACAACCCTGCACTGACTCTCAGAGAGAGGTAAAGGTAATTCCACACTGTCTCTTGTCATTCACTCCGCTCTAACAGATCATTTACCAGCGCTGTCTGTCTTGCCCACACAGGTAACTACTGACGGTCACCACTGCACTTCACAGGGAAGTCGGTCCAGCGCTGGCGCTCTCTGTCTCTGTGGCCACCTTGCAACTATGCAAACAAACTCTCTTATGTATTTATGCAAAGTCCGTTTCGGATTGTGTTACCAATGAGCCTGACTGGAAGACTGGAAGTGTTCTAATTCTGTTTTGCTTCATCCAAGAAGAAAAGACCTGACGGCCTACACAGACCTGTTTATTACAGTGATGGAATATTATGGAAGGCTCTGTTTTCATCAACAATAACTCTTCTTGTGGTCACCTAATAAGGGCAAACGTATCAATCGCTCTACATCAAACCAGTTCAATGACTTTCAATAGGTTACAAATATCTTGAATATGTATAGCTCAGGATCTAATGCAGTACGTTTAGATAAGATTATTTTATTTATTTATTATGCAAGCCACTTGCCATATCCTAGCTCTTCCAATAGGATTTAGTTAACAGCATCATCAAAATGTCTAATATGTCTGCATAAGGTGTGATCAGGTTATCATCAGTCTTACTATGTGTCCACAGCTTAATCGGCTCAAGTCAGTGACCTGGGCAGAATGTTTATGGCATATTGAATGTTTGCTCAACATTAAATCTTGAAACTGTAGTGTTCGTGGACAATAAAATAGTGCAATTTCATGTACTTTTAAGAAGTAATCATTGTGATGTTGTTGATTCTTAAAACCTAGGCTACTGTACAGATGTTTCATGTAAATAGAACATTAGTAAGAAAATAATTTCAGTTTACTGAACCACCGAAAAATAAGTTTGCTTTATGTGTCATATTTGAAACATTTAGCTTTTATGACTCATACAGTATAATATAGTCAGAATATGGAGCTCATACTACAAAAAAAACAATATAAACTTTGGTTAATTTAAAATTGATTTAAGAATTTTCATAGCTTGTGATGTAAATCAATGTGATTTTTATAGCAGAATGTTATTATTATTATTATATTACTAATAGAATATTATATTACTAATAACACTAATCACTCCATATCTCCCAAAAAATGTTGTATTACAATTATATTTAAATGTTTTACAACAATTCTATAGTTAGGGGCAAAAGCTCTTAGATGGGACCGTCTCAGTTGTCTTGTTCACTTGCTCACCTGAGATGAAAGATTAAAAAAACGGCATGGTTTTACAATAAAGATTAACGTAGAGGATAGCAGTAAGAATTATTATGAAATAAACTTTGCAATTATAAAATTGTTAGTGTACATTTTACTGATGAACACGTCACTTAAACATACAGGCATGAAATAATGAAGGATGGTACACAATCTGAATAAGAATCACATTTATGGGTCATGGGTGATCAAAATGATCGTAAAAATTATAATGTGTCAGCCATCAGACAAATTCCAGGTGCGTGGTGAAATGTGAACGTTTACGAAATTGGTGCGGTAAATTGGTGGTTTAGAGAAAAATAAAAAATGTGCTCTTTAGTCCATCCTTAGCACTATAGCTACTGTTAAAAGTGTATACAACATTTATGGGTTATTGATTTATTTTGATCATGTATATAAAAGCTATGTAATCAAATCTAAATCATATAAAAAAAAAATTCATTCTCTAAACTGCCTTCTGGTCGTGCCATGTGCTGTTGGTCTTTGACCACAAGGAGGCAGCGTTACTCAACTCTCTGTGATTTAGTGAAAAAATAAATAAATTTATATTTATTTATATATTTATTTATATTTATATTAATATATATATATGTATATTTATATATATATTTTTTTATTTATTATTATTTTTCAAATTCATTAATATATTTAATTTTAAATTCAGAATAATGCTCTATACATATTTTCATATTATGCCATGTTATATGTTTTACGTATAAAAAAGACAAATTCACAGAAAGATATAAGAAAAAATGTAAAAATGTGATTGTGGCAGATGCTGGTTTAATTGTTTTATTTACAGTAAAATATGCACCATTGTCATGTTTTAATAAAATGATATTTAATAACCGAATAACTTAACATTAGCAAATATGTGACAGCAAATATCAGTTTTAACTATACGTTTTCCTGAAGGCTATTTTTGTAAAATATATAATAGTTTGTGTACATTTTACTTTTTTCTTTAGTCAGATCTTCCGAGGATCTGAAGTAGTTTAAATCCTCATTTTGATTAAACTTGACTGAAATATAACTTCAGCTACCGGAACAACCCTGTTTTGCATACGTCACTCTCTCCGCCCAGAACCAGTATGTCAAAAGATTGGTTCAGAGAAACCAAACATAAGCAAAGTGTTATTGAGCTGTTTGACTGTGTGTACATGAAGTGATATGGCGGAGGCAACTATTTGTCAGGACCACTTCAGCTGTCCAATCTGTCTAGATAAAAATTACAGGATGGCCACTCCAAAATGTTCCAGCCTTTAATCTGCAATCATGCTCTAGTGGACTTGGATGGAGGTATGCTTGGGATCCTTGTCCTGTTGAATGCTCCAACGTCTCCCAAGCCTTAGGTTTGTGACGGACTGCATCACATTTTCTTCCAATATTTCCTGGTACTGAAGAGAATTCATGGTACCTTGCACATGCTAAAGCTTCCCTGTACCTGCAGAAGCAAAACAGCCCCAAAGCATGATTGACCCCCTGCCATGCTTCACAGTAGGCAAGGTGTTGTTTTCTTCATAGGCCTTGTTCTTCCCTCCTCCAAACATAGCGTTGATTCATGGGCCCAAACAGTTCTAATTTTGTGTCATCAGTCCACATAATGCTATTCCAAAACTTTTGTGGTTTGTCCACATGACTTTTGGCATACTGCAGTCGACTCTTCTTATTCTTTGGAGACAGCAAGGGGGTGTGCCTGGGAGTTCTGGCATGGAGGCCTTCATTACGCAGTGTGCTCCTTATTGCCTGAGCTGAAACTTTAGTACCCGCATAGGACAAATCTTTTTTCAGTTCCTCAGCAGTCACACAGGGACTTTTTCCACTTTGCGCTTCGGATAGCAAACAGCAGTCGAAGTCAGCATCTTCTTTCTGCCAAGACCAGGTGGTGTTTCAACAGTGCCCTTTGCTTTAAATTTGCGAATTAGCTTCCTATGGTGTATCTTGGAATATTTAACATCTTTGCCTCTTATAGCCATTGCCCTTCCTGTGAAGAGAAATCACCTCTTGTCTTCCTGGACAATTCTCTTGACTTCACCATGTTTGTAAACACATCAGTAAATGTCTAGAAGGAGCTGAGAATCACAGTCATTTTAAATCTGCCTAATTGGTGCTTATTATGCTTGATTGCTGCTCGTTGACATCCACAGGTGTTTTCAATACCT
>JAUCNO010000873.1:2140143-2167513 GCA_032353835.1 Enteromius viviparus | reverse complement strand
CTTCTAAATACAGGTGACGTAGATTTAGCGCTAATCAAAGAACCGGCTTTACTGATGAGATGCGCATAATATATCGTACGATATTTATCGCCCAGCCCTACCAAAAAGTTCTTTCCATCGATCAATTTCTTACTTTCACAATCAATATATTTCACGAGGTTAACTTTTACCCTCCGTGTGGTCAGTCCGCACAAGCTTGTTTTATTTGCGACCCCTTTAAATACAAGACAAGCATTCAATCTACGTCAGAGCGTCAAGAGCGTCCAAAAATCTCTGATACTGCGTCGTTGCTAAGGCGGATTTTGACGCTCTCGCCGCCGGCGGTGTTCATAGCTTTAATAGCTTCACTATTATTCGGAAGCTATTAAGTAATTTTAATCACATTCATATCCCCCTCTTTACTTTGTAATCATTCTGCCTTTACTGTTGTACATTTTAGACCTCTGATATGATTGACTATAGTAGGTCAAACTCTTCGAAAATCAAGCTTAGAAACCCAAAGTGAATACCATTTTCCCATATACTGTATATATATTTCAAAATATGTCTTCTTAAAGTAGCAAAACCGGTCCATGGCTCTTTTCTCACAGATATGGGTGGATATACCTGTACCCACCTGACATAAGTCAACAAAAAGTCATAATTGACCTTATTTAGTCTCTTAATACATGGTGATTCATTGGTGTGTGCTGTTCCAAAAGAAAAATGCTCCAAAAAAAATGATTGTTCTGACTCATAAACAGCTTATCTTTTTGGCCGACATGACAGGAGTCCTCTCATTTTTCAACAAAGTCAAGTCCTGACCTGTTTTTTTGGCCATTGAATGTTTCAGTCTGAAATGGATAACACTACAGATTTCAAATGGGTTGCAAACCTCTTTTTCGAACATTTGTTTCTAAGTGTTTTCAAGTGGGACAGTGTGCACTCAATGACACGTGGTTTGATGTATTAACTGGCTGATCGGAGCAGAGCTAAAGTGGTCCGATCCGGAACTAGAACAGGCTGTATGGCTCCCGCTGACAGAAATGAAGACATCTAGCAGAGGTTTGCTCTGTGCAGACATGTTTATTTTGCGAATCTCAGAGGAGCTTCAGGACAAGACTGTTATCCGTCTCCATCACCATTGTTTAGAAAGCAGGATACTTTTCACTAGCTTCGATATATAGCTCTGTTAACTACAGTGTAAAGAACAAGATACATGATTTAAAGTGATAGTGTGTAAAGCTGGTTGCATGTTGGTCTTCTGCAGGGCCTAAAATATGATGTCGGTAACTACATAGTTTCTGTTGTTTTCTACTTTGCTTGTATGGTCAGAAATACAGTGACAGTCACTGTGAAAACTGGTTGGTTTGGTTACCAGCATTGAAAATGTGTGGTTTCCAATATTCAAAGTGTCTCCATGAGAAACATACAAATTTGAAATGACTTGATGAGTGAATAATGGTAGAATTGTCCTTTTTGTGGGAACTGTCTCTTTAAGGTATCGGCACAAACAGGATGTAAGGTTTAATATGTAGGTTTAGGGATTTATTTAATTAGGAAGCATCTCTTGAATTTGGTTTCAGTGCACTGTAATGAATTTTACTTCTCGTGTTTTCTTGTAACTATAATCTTCTAAAAACCACCGGGAATGGAGCTGCCGATACGACCGTTCAAAACCTCCTCCCTCCAATTTAGAGCTTTTGGAGAAAGATCTGGCCTACATGAGACCTGTAATTAAACTGAAATGCGACTCTCCCTGGAAAGTCTTTTCAGCGGGGGGGGTTGAGTAAGTTGCTCAAGTCGTAGTGTTTTTCCTCTCCCATTTGTCTCAGGAAACATGCCTTGAATGCTTTCAATGAGAACAGAATGCTAGACTGCATTTGTGTGCTTGTGTCCCTGTCAGAGCAGCATTCTACCCTCATTTTCTCTGGCTCTTTTTGTAACACGTGTCTGTGGGAGGACAGCTTCTTACCTGCACAATAGATGAAATGTGCAAATAGTCACAGCTCACTAGAGCGTAACACTGTTATTAGAGCTGCTCTCAGGTGCTAAACGGCCTTTGTTATTGAAGAACACAGGAAGACACTCTCTTATAGTCTCGATAAGGCCGATCTATATCACAGCAATACACCCTTCTTGGATTACGTTAAAAATACCTGCCATGATCTCAAATTTAGGCAGAGCTCGTTTTCTTATGAGGTTGTGTGATATTCTGCCTTCAGTTAATAATGGATTCTTCTTGTGGCCAGGAAAAGTGTTTTTTCTTCACAGCAGAGTCTCATAGAAGGAGATGAATGTGAGGCACATGTGGTTTTATGTCCTTCCTTACTATATTAGTGAATCACATCTGAGGCTTAGGTGACTTTGTAATACATGTGGCAGAATAACCTTGACCTAGAAGGGTTCTGCAATTAAACCATCCGGTTCATGTTTTTATATAGAATTGCATTAAATAATTGTATTTAATTAAACAATTCATAATTCGTAAAAATTATATATATGTAAATTACAGTAATGTTTTTGAAAGTAGGGGATTATACCACGGCTGCATTTATTTGGAAAAAAGACTATTTAAATATAATTAAATAAAAAATCTATTTATTATTCTGAAATGTAAGATTTCATACTATTTTCTATTTTAATATATTTTGAAATTAGGGCTTGTGATTTATGTGCATCCAAAATAAAAATATGTATTTACACTGTGAATATTTATAAATACAATTTTATTTTGGATGTGATTAATTGTAATTAAACATTTGACAGACCTAATTGTGTAATTTATAAAAAAGCAATTTATTAATGTGATTGCAAAGCAGAATTGTTCAGAAATCATTCCAATATGCTGATTTGGTGCTTCTTTTATTATTAGTATTATTAGTATTATTATTATTTTATTATTACTTTTATTATTTTGACAAAACTATTAAACTATATATATATATATATATATATATATTTTTTTTTTAAAGAAAATAACAGCATTTACTTGAAATAGGATATGTTTGATTCTACTGCTACTTTTGATCCATTTGATGCATCCTTGTCAAATTAAAAGAAAAAAAAATCGAATACTTACCCAAAATTTAAATCGTACTGTATATGTGTTTGTATATCTATGTATTTATGATATGGTAGCACCATGATACTTTGGTATTGACCCTGATGGAAAATATATCTTAAGCTGTGTTTTAAATTGATTGCGATCATTTTAGTTGGTCATTAGTTTGCCAACCAGCCACGACGCTCCAGAATTGACAAAGCTGGCATGGCAAGCTGGTTGTTGGTGGTCCAAGATGGTTTACCAGCTAAGACCACCTAGAAAACATCAACCAAAGCAGAAACCAAGTGCCACCTTGAAATGGATTTTCCAGCCGATGAACCATTCCCATTGGTTTTGGCCCTGTACCAGAATTCACGTGTATATTTGTTTTACTAGAAAGAGGTGGCCTGCAAGTGTCCTCAGAAGCTTTCTGGCCTCTTTTGTTTTATTTTGAAAGCAACGTTTCCTAAAACAGTCTGATTATTGGCAGCGCAAAAGCTTTTCTGTAAACGTCTTTGTTTGTCTGCGGGGGCTGCCCACATTACCGCTACAGCCCACCTTAGTGAAAGCGTATCTGGCAGACCGCCAAGCTCCGCCCACCAGACATTACCCACCTGTGCGAGCGAGGGGGGCGCAGCCTGTCAGTCACGCCACACGTCTTTGTTCATTCATGCCTTGAGGTTTTAAAGCCATCACAACTATGCGCTCTAAATTTGGAAAATACTGGATGAGGTACTGATTTGTGTCCATTTGGAGCAAAGCCCTGGCTCTGCCGGAGGCTGGGGGGCGGTGGGGGGGGTGTAGTGTTAAGGGGTTAGTCAGAGGGGTCTCTCTGGGACCCAGCACGCTCATTACTGCGAGGAGTCCATCACTGACAGCAGGTCACCATGGTAACGGTTGGTATGTGATTCCCACAACAATGCCAAACCTTCCCCCAGCCTCCCTCACCATTTTCCCCAATCAGCACACAAAATTCTCTCTCTCTCTTGTTCGCTCTGTCCGTCTCTCCTCTTGCTGTCTCACTATATTACATTATTGCTGGCCAAGGACAGAGTGAGGCTGTATTTGACAGCTCGTAGAATGGCGGTGGTGGTATGGCTGCATGCGTTTGCATGTGAGCATTGCACGGAAGTGTTCGGTGCAGAATTACAGGGCAGTAATTGTGTGCGCTAGATTGTTACGGTATAATTGTGCAATGATGGATGGCGCTGCTATGGATTGAAGCCACGCCTTCCCCTTATAAGGGTGCGCTCTGGAGTGTTTGTGTGTTTGAAGATGAGGAGAGATTGTGTGTGTGTGTGTGTGTTGGGGGTTGGAGAAAGAAGGTATGGGTTTGATCTGCAACAGGATGATCAGTGGTTGACCTGCGGCTCTTGCTTAGCATGTCCATCTTGTGCGGTTTCAAAAGCATTTATGTAAAGACGCAATGGTAATGCTATGTTTTTTGGAAATTCTTTGAAATACAGGTATCATGTCAAATATAATTATATGCAAATGTTAATCAGTTAGTATGATGATATTTTGAATATCATAGTATTACAATTCAATACCATGGCCGCAGCTGTGTCTGAGATCACATAGTAGGTCTACGTTTGATGAGGAACTTAATTTGATTTATAAATGTTTTTTGTATGGTTACCAAGGCATAAAATGACACAATTTTTACAATGTTTTTATCATTTAAAATGTTATGTAATTACTTTAGTTTTCTGTGTCATATGGAATCAAATTAATTTGCTTATTTGGTTCTCTATTATTTTTAGTTTTCTTTTTTTCTCTCTCAATTTTTCAAACTTACTAATAAGGGTCCTTATTATTATCAGACTTAAACTGTTTTTGTGGTCTAGCTTTTTTTATTTTAAGAATCTTTGATGCTAGGATAAAACGATATGTATTCTGATAGGCACGTGATCGATATCAATAAAAATGTGTTCAATAAAACGTTCAATTTTTTTTTATTCTTTGTCTGAAGAAAACAGAGGTTGCGAAGCTAGTTTGGTTGTATTAACAAAGGCACTCGCTCTCTAGTAACCTACCAACATAGGGAGTGATACGCTAACGGCCAATCATGTCATTTTTTGGTACCAGTTTGGTTGCGCTATATCGTTGTCTCGCGCAGTTCTGCTGGATTGCTCTTCCTGAGCAGAAAATGAGTGCCGCAGCGAGCGAGGAAATTGTAAATAAAAGAGGAAAAGTCAGCTCGCAAGTATGGCAGTTTACAAATTCAGACCAATGTCGTCTGCAAATTATGCAAGACCATCGTCCCCACCAAGACTGGTAATACCACGAACTTGATGTACCTCCTTTTCCGCACTCACCCTTTAGAGCACAGCCATATTCAATCAACAACATCTGTAGCTGCAACACCAGGGAGAGGTACTCTGCATCAGTGCCTTATGACAAGGAATCTAAGCGGTACAAAAATATAACGGAGGCAGTGGCATCCTGTTTACATTTTAAGTATTTCTTTCACGATACTCTGAACCGAAAATACAAAAGAATGTAATTTATTTGAAAAAGAAATATTTTAGAACATGATACATGTCTTTACTATCACTTTTGGTAAATAAAATTAATTAAAAGTATTTATTAAAAAAAAAAAAACCTAATCCAAAATTTTCATTTTAGAGAAATGCAGTTCCTCTAAATTCAGTCTTGAATGAAGTTTTCAGCCAATTTTGCAGCATTGCAGACTCTACTCTGTTATCCATAATTAATTTATTCCTCAAGATAACATGTTAAATAATTCAGGGGTATTGAAGTAAAACTGATTAGTACTCGACTGGTCAGGTGGTTTCAATCCTGCAGCCATCATGACACGCTCTTTTTAAAAGCTCTTCTATATTAAGATTTGACTGGAGTCTTTTCTTATGTGATGAGTGTTCATGATTTTAAACATGTTTTTCAGAAGTGCTATTAATTTGACTAGAGCTTTTTAATGTGGAAAGAATTACAGTATGCACCTTTTTAAACTCAAATCTTTCACAGATTTCCCCTTAAATCAATGCTGTTAGTAATTACCAATTAAACAGACCCGCCATTCATTCAGAGCTGCTTAATCCACCTCCAAAAAACTGTAGAAATGACTTCACATTAATTATTCCCTTTACCATTACATACACATCACTGCTTGGGAATGCAGCTAATGATGCAATTCACCCAGTACCACTCCAGCTCAAGATTGTGCGAAGCCAACCCAAATATTAGTGTTCTGATTACAAGTGAAAATAAATCTGCCCCTCGTTGACAAAAGGATCTGATGATTTATGCACTAAAACAGCCAGTCTTGATGCGCCTGCAGGGTCGCTGCTCTGTCTGAGGTCAGAGACATGTAACGATACCATATGCTCCCGAGGGGCCATGATGCTGCATTTGCAGAGGATGTACAGGAAGTGACATGTCGGCCCTCCAGTCCCATGCTGCTGTTGACTAGCCCCCTGGTGAGCTGACACCTGCTCGCTCGCACACTTCCAGCCGTTCTCTGGAGATTTCCAAGAAAATGATGCTCTGCCTTACCCTGATCTGACATTATTATCCTCTGTTGCGATACAGCGGGCTTTGCTCATTTGTATCTCGCTTTTGCAGCCTCTTATTGTTAATGCAGTTCCTCTAAATTCAGTCATGAGTGAAGAGAAAGAGACTTTCGGGAAAATTAAAATTTAAATGCATCCAAGATTTGAGACATTGTGTGGATGTAGACGGCCCCGATCTTGCCGAGAAGGGGTTATGTTAATATGATTAAAGCGGATTACAGTGTTCATCTGCAGATCAAAGGAGCCGAACCAATTAGCACCCCCACCTTTAACACTGCTGACGACCAAGTCAGAATACAGCCGGGAAAGCCAAGATGGGTGCATTTTATTTGACACACAAAGACGATTCAAAGAAATTTCAAGGAACTCTTTCCAAAAGCCATAATCTCTCTGTCTCTGAATGTTTTCCTTTCATTTGGTCTGTGTTGTCTACAAATGAGAAGGAGAGAAGGGATAATCAAACAGTCCTGAAAAATTGGCTGTCATAATCTTCTAGTGTGCAGTGACTGGGTGCTTCAACAAAGGTGCCCCATGAATTGACATGAAAAGGTGTTGTGGAGTCGGCCCAGCATGCTGTCAGGACTGAATTAAGACATTCAAATCCTCCTGTCACCCTCTCCAGCTTTCGCTGATTTATTCACTTCTCAGAGAGTGGCAGCCAAACTGGAATCGCCTTTGTTCAGTCAGTGTAAGGAGCAGGCCACTCAAAGGACACTGTAGGAACCCTGTGGCCTAGCTGTGTTTCTGCTATTGCTGTTAGAGTCATTGATTTAAACAAGCAAGCCTGTGTTCTTTCTAAACTGATGTGCGAGGATAGAGGAAATACTTTCATAGGAGACATTGATGTTCTTGGTTATGCTTTTAAGTGTAAACTTTTTATAAGATGTTTCTCCTAAAATTCATTTGGACAGACAAAAATAAATGGAAACGAGATAATGGTTGACATGCATTAATTATTAGACAATTCACAATTGTTTCAGACTTTGGTACATTGTAAGATCTGAGTATGAGGAAGTGTTTAAATCTCTTTTAAAACTCTATAGTTGAGGCTTTTCATTCAAAAAGCAATTCCAAGAAGAGACTCGAGGATAAGTCTCTAAACCACCTCACTTCTCTTAAGGACTAAAGATACACTAGTATTTCCATCAGCTGGTCAGTTTACTATTCCAAACATACATTTTGCCATTAAATGCCTTTTAAGCTTGACCTCTTCACTATTATAGAAGTGAACACATTTTGATAAAAAAAAAAAAAAAAGCAAAGATACTTTTTCACAAGTGTACAATCAGCATCAGATGCTTTTCAGCATGCAAAATCTGCAGGAGAAGAGGTGGGTGAACAGGTTGACAGTTTGCCTGTTTGCCCTTTTTGTTGATTGACACTTCCTGCAGACGCTCCAAAATACTCCCACAATGGCAAGATAACTATTTTTTGCTGCAGAATGTCTTCCTTTCACAAACTCAAAAAACACTGTTCGTTTCAGCTGATATTTTTTGTTAAAATAACACTACTATATTTAATTTTCCAATAAAACACTATTGTATTGTGTTTAATTAACTTAAAACTGTTTAATTTTACATTTTATTATCAATCATCAAACTAATGTAAAGGGTTTAATTCTGCCATTTGCCAATCTTTTTCTCTAGGTTTTGGCCATTAGCACTTTCTAAGTTAGCATTTTTGACCAGCAAAATGCAATAATGAATAAGGATTAGTGGTGTAGACTGTGAAAACTTTGGCATGTCAATCAGACAGCCTCATGAGCCTCATTCCAGACCTTAAGCAGTCTGGCTACAGTACATGAGACCAGACGCTGCATTACCTTACATGAATAATGATAATATAATATATATGCTGTTGGTGTTCCTCATGGAACAGTATTGGGAACATATTTATATGTAACAGCAGAATTATGAAATGTCCCATGGGCAGTCTAGAGATGAAGACAATGAAGAGAATTAATTTTTAAAAGATTGATATCAACCCAATCTCTCAAACCAGCCTTATCTTAATTTTTTTTCTTTTTTTAACAAAATCCCAGTAAAATGGTAGCAACACTGTAGCTTCTAATAGTTTGCTGCACTTCCTAATCTGTGTGTAATCGAGGCTGTGATCTCTGACTCCCACCTCATCAGATCCATCACAAAAAGGCAGTTGGAGAAGCTATCGCCGGTTCTGCGGTTAATGTGGTACTGTAGTGAGGCAGGAGTACCCTTTACTCCATCACCAGGTCTGTACATGTAAACAAGAAGGGGACGAGTGTAGTCGGCACGCGGACGCTGCATCTATCTCTAACCTTCTGCAGAACTGCGTAAATAATTAATCACACCCTCTTAGCGTGATGGAGGAGCCGTCAAGGCCTGGGGCAGAAAAACTCTCCAGCTGTGAAAAGAGCCTTTCTTGATTAAATATAAAAATTGTTTGTTGGTGTTAATAGTACTGGTGTTTTTTCCGCTCAGCGTTTTCTAGCTCGTCAGCTTGTCATTTGTTTTTTTTTGTTTCGTGTGATTGCTTGTTCCTCATATATTTGCGGTTACGAACATGCCATTTTTTCTTTTGTCATTTCCTCCAGAATTACAGAGAACAGACATCAATTTTCCCGCTAGCTGTCTTGAATAGCCTCTCCTCGTGGGTTAGTTGGGATAGAGTGAGTTATTGGCACTAGACAAACGCGGCATAAGTTGCTCTTGCTCTGGGTTAGAGGGCTTGTAGTTGCAGGCATTGTAAATAGCTCTCCTCCCCACCAATCAGAAACAGCGACTCCTTGTGTATTTATACATTCATGAGAGTGGAGAGCCATGAAAGCAGATGCACACAATATAAAAATAGGCTTGTAAAGGGTATGAAGGGTTCACGGCCAGAGAACCCTTGTGTTTAGAGGGAATGGCTCTGTGAAAACACAAATAATTACCCAGCTTCAGCCAGAGTGTCTCTTTTCCAGGCCCTCACACAAACTTACACGCAAACACAGCTGCGGGGGAACTGTCTGTGTGACCTTCCCCTCTTTTTTTCAGCTCTGAAGAGGCTGGCACAACCCAAATTGGCAGCCACGCTGGGGTGACTCTGTATTTGCCTGTCCAAACCACGTTTATCTGTGTCTTCCTTTCACTACTGCATGTTTACTTCATGCTACTGAAGATCTGGTCGTTACATTGTGGCCTGTCTATTTTAATTTAAAAAAATGCTCACAAGAAAGTATGTGAGATTACCATACAAATGTACTTTGGAAAGTAATGTTTTAAAATTCATTGATTCATTGGTTTCTTTTTGCACAGCAGGCCAATGCTAGATTTAGGTTTAATGCTATGGAGAAAAATAACAATGGATTGGCTATTGTTACTTTAGAATTATTTCTGTTTTTATTAATAATATTATTATTATTTTTTTTACATTTTATTTTTAATTTATTTCAATGTACAAAATGTTTTAATGTGTTTTAGTTAAATTAATTAAGTTCACACTTAATGATAAAAAAGTAATAATAATTAAATGTGAAGTACATTAAAAATAATAATAATAATTTTAATACTTTTTCTGCAATGAGCATTTCTTAAACAAAGTTGTTTTTTGTTGTTATTATTATTTTTATTTTTAAGTTAAAAATATGAGGGTAATAGAGCTGCATTGCGTCTTATGAAAACAAAAATAAAGGATTACATGCAAATATTTAATCATAATTTATTAGGAAAATATAATTTAGAAAATATTTGTAAAATATATAATATTATAAAATATTATATATTATATTATTAAAAATTATATTCTTAAAAAAAAAAACATTTTGTCTGGCTGTCATTATCAACGGTATCAAGTTGTGCAACCAACATTCAATGTTAAAAAAGATAAATGATTTATTAGAGAGGACCCCCAGCAGACACCTAGGAATGTCTGAAGGTCAATGTCTCATTAATCAGAAATTCTTTTTATTTTTTTTTTACTTCTGACAGTGAAGCATTAGTCCAGGATCATTCTCCTGGATGCCTGCCGCTGCATTAGTGGATCATGTCCTTCAAGTAGGGATGCATTGGCCTTGCTCAACTTTGATAAGGCAGCTTTAGGTTTTAGCAGGAAATGGATTTATTGAACAAGGCTCGATGCAACTATGTATTGATGGACAGTCTTGCTGTGCAGTTGGATTGCTCTGCACATGCAGAAGAGATGTGGCTATAAAGGTAACGTTTGATGAATACAGAGAAATGGCAGGCTTCGCAGTTTCTTATCAAATGGCTCCCTCCCACTCAAATGTATTGTGCTATCGCTACATCTGCTTTTGAATGGGAAAATAAGTGCAAGTGGGGGCGGAAATGCAGTACGTAGCAGTTCATCTGTTTGATTAAATGTTGCTGAAGGCACCTGAAAGTCCTTGCGCAGCACATGCAACCCATTCCAATGGAATGTTATCAATTATTTATAATATCCACCCTATATATGATGTATGGGGAATATTAAATGCATCTAGCCCTCCACCTTTTTTATATAGATTTTTGCTCTCATTAGGGTTGCATCTTCCAGGTCAAAGATATTGTAATGGGAAGTGAGCATTAAATAAGAAAATAAAAAAAGGTTAGTGTTGCTACACTTTGAGCCTCTGTGCTCATGTGGGCAATTTGAGTTTGAATCTGGCTCACAACATTTTCCCATTTTCATTCTCCTTGCTTCTCCCCATTGTTTTGTCATTATAGTTCCCTGTACCTGTCCATAAAATTGTCAAAAGGTCAAAAAAGACTTCTCACATATACTGTAATGATAGTATCTACAGTATTGTGCAAACACACATACACTGTACAATTCCACAGGCATCTCTGTAGATATGAAGGTCATATTCTTGACTAGGCTGTGAGCTTTTGTGCATGTCAGGGTCTGAAGATAAGACTGCTTTTTGATGGCATCTGTGTCAAGAGCTCCAGCGTGTTCCTTCCTGTGTTTATGAGAGAGGCACTGAGATGACAACGAGTAGATAGAGGACTGAGAGATAGAATCCCTCATCTCAGTCACTTCAAGTAAATCCCCCTCCGGCGTGCAAACACACAGAGCTGCAGCCATGTTTCTGTCTAGTAAGATTTGACATTTCTCTTATACAAACTGTATCTAGATGCTAAAAACAAATATAGATCTGTCGTTCTCTCCAGATTTGGTTTTTACATTGGTACAGGCATTTTAAAATAAAAGTATATAGATGTAACTAACAAATGGCCTAATTCCAATGACAGAATTACCAGTTATTTCACAAAGCGAATGTTTTATCGCTCATTTTACATTTCTGCTGGATGGCTTGATCCTGTCTAAAGGCCTATCTACATGTGATAAATAATTTAGTTAGAATAAACAGCTGTGAAGGCTAGCATGAACATCGTCCCTAATCTAATCTCTCATCATACTCTGAATAAAAACTGGCCAACCAATAAGATTCACAGGCCAGGGCTGGTTCAAAAAACAAAACAAAACAATGAAAACAATATCACCAGCCAACGATAAAAAACTTAACCTCCCTCTCTTTCTTTTCTGTGATGGTTGAGTGTCAGAAATGGAAAGATTCTGTTTACCACCTAAGGTCAAAGATAATAGTTAAAATGGTTAAATAGCTCAATATCACTACCCAGCGGGTTGGGTTTAACATTTAACCAACATGGTTGTTTTTTAGAAAAAAATAGTCCTCTCTGTGGATCTATCATGTGAATAACTTCTGTACAAAGAGAAGTACTTTACACATGAGGTTGGTCATTGCAGGACATTGTTTGTTCTCATTAATTGTAGAGTCATTACATTGGTCTGAATGTTTTTCATCCCACTCTGGATGAGCAACAAACCAGATACCATGTTCCAAAAACACCCTAACCGCCATAAACTGGTATGACTTGGTTATTCCAGCAGGGCCATAGCACAATGATCAAACAAAGCTCTGTGGCACGGAACCATCCCTTCATGCAGAACAAAGGCAAACAAAGGCATGCAATAGGGAACAGAAGGAAATCGACTGCCGGACATGGAGAAAAAAAAAAGAAATTCCATTCCTTGGAATCTCAGTGGAACGGCAGGCCTGGCTTTTAACGAGTGGATCCAGATAGATAGCATCAGCACAAATAGCTCTTACTAATTATGGCTGCTCTACTTGGATTCAGTTTACCTTATCTTTGCAGTCGTTCTTGACATTCGGACACTTATCTTCTGAAACTTGCAACTTCCAGGAAAAAGGGAGCTGCTACAGCTTAGAATAATGCTGCCATCAAAGAGAGTTTACGAAATGACTAAACAAGAATTTGTGCGCTATGTTTATTTGCTCTCTTCAGCTCACGGAATTTTCTGGTGCTGGATGCTGATTAGTCAGTTTAGCATTATAACTGTTATTGCTGTATGTTCAGAAGAATGCGTTTTACTTTTACTTGTTTTAATTAAAATATTTAGTCTGTAATATTTTTCAAATGTAGTAACTGTGTTAAGTCGGTCAAGGCCTTTAGACTTAATATGTTGGACCTTATTGCTTAGTTAAAGGCCAATGAAGGCCAACACAGTCATTGATTTATTTTTAGCCCAACACAGGATTGACTTTTCTCTTTCAGGGGAAGAAAATGCATTTGTATTTCATCCAGTTACCCTGCATGTTTATGAGCTGTAGTTCTGCCGTTGACTTTCCTGAATGACTCGGCCATGAGAGATTAGATCAGGAGCTTGTCTCTGGAGTTTAGAGTTGTTAGTTTTAGAATCGCACTTTAATTAAAAAGGTTTAACAGGATCTACTGCTCAATGGCTTTGGTAATGAAGGAGTACATGCTGCCAAAAACAAAATTAACCTGTGCTGAGCTTGTGTCAGCTTTGTCCATGTGTGTACGGGTGAAAGTTCCTGGTTACTGGCAAATAGAAAAAAGTAGGTATTATACTGTACCTGTGTGTGGCGACTTAAATCACAATGATTAAATGATTTTTAAAAAGCAGTTTTTTATTCATTATAAAGGTTGCATTTATTTGATCAAAAATAGTTTAAACTCTGATATTGAGAAATATTCTTACAATAGTTTTTTTTATAGAGCCCGACTGATTTATCGGCAGGCCGATGTTAGGCATTTTCCAAACTATTGGTATCGGCATTTATAATGGCTGACAAATGAATATATATAAAAACAGACGAAACACCCGTACTGGTAACTTTGAACAAAAACATAACAACAACAACCAAATCAAACGACTTTAAAGTTTCATATCTAAAGTTTCTATTTTTATACATTTTATTTATCAGAACTTTAATATATTTTGATGTTTCTCTGTTCCGTTGTGACAATAATATTTTAGTGGATACTCAACTACAAATAACTATTCTTGTACTAAAACCTGCCTCTGCTGAACTGGAGCTATTGAGGATTGACTGATTCAGTACACTACCTCATATACTGTTAGCAATTTATATTTTGCTGTTGTTGTTATTTATCAGAGCTTAACAGAATTTGTCTCCAGTCCTATTCAAAGTTATATTTATGAAGCTTACAAAGTCTTTTAAAACTTTTTTCAAATATAGTTTTTTGTGTTTTTGTTCAAAGGACTTTACATTTCATATCTTAATTTTGGATGTGCATATATTTTATTTATCAGAACTTTAATATATTTTGATGTTCCTCTGTTCTGTCGTGACAATAAAAGAAAAAAAAAGCATTTTAAAGCATTTTTTAAAGTTTTTATTTTAAAATGCATTATCATATTTTGTTGGTAAAAACTCATAAATGACTACAAATAATTGCACGCTTCAGAAATAAATAAAAAATATATATATATATCGGCCGATATGTTGGAATATCGGATTTTAAAACCAACAAATATTTGTATCCGTATCGGCCTTCAAACTCCTTTATCGTTCGGGCTCTAGTTATATATATATATAAATATATTTAATAAAGGCAAAGCTGAATTTTAAGTAGCCAATACTTCTGACTTCAGTGCCAAATTATCCTTCAGAAATCATTATAATATTTTTTACTTTCATTTCAGTGGATAGTAAATGCCCCCTAACTAAAGCACAAAGACCAGCATGACAACGTTTTGCAGCCGGCCGATAGCTCTGTGTGACCCCACAGAAAAAGATAGAACTCTGAAAAGCAATATGAGTTGATTTCCTGGTTTTTGAAATCCAATGCTGCACAGTGGTTGACTTTGCAAAGCTCTGCTGGAGTATATTGATTATTCTGGTGTGCAAGTGAGGGAGGAAAAAGGAAAAAACACTATTGTATTGCATTAAAAAAATCCATAGTATATCTAATTACGACCACTTCATTTTCTTTACTATTAGGACAGAAAGATAAATGTTTCTGTCCCTCCTGTATTATTTGCTCATCTGCCTTAGGCCACTGGAGATGAAGAGCAACAAGCTTCCTGGTAAGCATCACCTTTCCTGTGATATGCTTGTATAGACATGGCCATTCTATCATCCCAGTGACAAACAGAACAATGACGTTTCAGTATGAGCAAAACACTTCTACTAACAGAGAACCTGATACTGTAAGACATATATTAGGTGGCATGTGTGAGGTCAAAAAAATCATTCCCCACCAAGTAGACCCATCAAAACATACACTTTGGTGGGTTGGTTTACTCATTTGGTTGAGTTGGATGCAGACATTTTGGAATGTTTTTAAAGTTTGTTTTTAACATTAAAATTGCTTTGGGAAAAAGTAGGTTGATTTTCCAAAAATGTCTTTCGTGGTGCTTTCAAAACAGTGCTTTCCACAATTTTTTTTTCTTTGTGGTCCATTTGTGGTTGTAGGGGTCCAACTAAACAACATTCTTTCCACCAATGATGAGAGTTTGCAGTGGGACTACTGAAATTGCGCACAGCACCATTAAGAAAATATACCTGTTTTAAGGTGGAAATCACATGTAGGTAGAGTTAGTAGAGTTTACCCCAATACAGCAGTATTCTTCATATTCCACATTTCTCCCCTTTATACGCACAGTTGAGCATGCAAGCCATTGAAAGTGCGCTTCACTGACAGTGAACGCAGATGGACGTGTTCGGTATGTGTGCAGTACTTTGCAAAACATTTTTTTCATTACAAAAAAAAAAAGTATAATTCTATGTGAATAAATAATTAGGGTTAGTGTTTCAGATCTGTAAGAGTTGAATGAGGTCTGAACTGGAGTGTTGTGGTTCTGAAGTATAGCTGTAAGGAGGCAAAAAGTATTCTAGAGAAATGTAATCTGTAAGCAAATTTTTCCTATGTATCATGTGAATAGTGCTTTGAGATTTCCAATTTAAGAAGATGGTTTTCTTGGCGATGGCTAAAGCTACGAGTAATATACTTTTATTTGTTATTTCTTGATTTAGAGCTGATAAGTCTGGGGATACTGGGATATGGGATACTGCAGCCCAGGAGGCAGGATAAAGAATCAGTGACTTTTGTGTGTTGTGTGGATGTGTGTGTTTATTTATATTTATATTTATATTTATACATATATATATATACACATAATAAAAATACACAATGTCATGTAAACAAAAACATATACTTCGGATGCGATACGTCATTTGACAGGAATAATTGAGCATGATTTTTTGATTGTTTGAGCATTTAAAGCAGACATCACTGTTTTGACGAAAAAATCATCCTGTAGACTATTTGTGACACAAGGGAAGTATACTTTGGACTTAATGCGTTATGATCCCTATAGTGAGAGAGTAAGACTCCTCAAAGGCAGATGTGGGAGTGGTCAGAGTAAAGCCTCAGACAGCCCATCATCAGGTCACTGCACTCCCTATTAACCCCCCTTCCAGTGTCTGGTGGTCCCGCCTCAAGCAGTCCCATCATTTATTGATAGAGTTTGTCTTTCCTGGTGTGTCATATTCATGGTGTGCCATCTTAATGTAGTGTCACATAACGGACCCCTGTGTATTTAAACTGATATAATTACACGGGAGCCTCGGTATTTAACACGTTCACTATGCGTCTCAAAAAACGAGCATTCATATTAGCTACAATGAGCACATCCGATTTGTCTTGTCACAGCATTCCTTGCCGTTTTTTGACAGCATGTTCAAGGCAGCGCTGCACAGTTGTGTCTTCTTGTCTCAATCCGCTTCGTCTCATTTGCTGTAGCACCTGGCAGAGAATAAAAGGTGAAGCTTTTGTGACGGTTTCTTTTTGTGTCCTCCCTGACGGTGTCCTTGTCTCTGTACTGCTTGATTCAAGAGAGAGCTGGCCAGCTTTGATGATTGAGGGAGATCGAGTTCCAATCAGCGTGGTTAATTACTATGTCCAACTGAGGTGAGAGGTGCACATGCAGCGATGCTTTTCTGCAGCCGGGAAATTACCTGTGTGCTCCGGGGATTCGCTATCTGTTAGAGACAGCTCGCCGACTCCCAATATCAGATTCGTATCGTCTTATTTTCATTCATTTGCTGCTGGAAGGCTTTTCTGCTTCACGTGGACTTCCCTGCCCTTCCCCCATCTGAGCTGCACCTTTGTGGAGCTTCCATCTGCATGTGATTGGCATCCGGTCCTGCTTTCAGATACATTATAGATAGCTAACTGTAGTTGGAAACCCGTTACCATGTGTTACTTGGAAATGTATCATCTTAGCTTTAACTCGTTTCAAACCTAGTGAGCTGCTTGCTTAGAGTTCACAGATGCTCTCCCAGTTGGCTGTTTAGGCGGAAAGCTACGTTATCTGGCTTTCTAGTTTTGGTCAAATTTCAATCCAGTCAATCTCGTAAGTCCTTCAGTGGGGGGGAAATAAATAAATAAATAAAATAAAATCCAATATGGTGGAAGATAAGAGAAACGTAGATGCTGAAGCAGTGGTTCTTAAACAGGGAGTGCTCCAGAATACTTCGAAGGGAGATACGGTTTGAACTTTAATTGAAATCCTAAAAAAAAAAAAATCAATTGTATTGTTTTATTTAAAGAACATATTCAATCACAATATTGAATCCTCTAAATCACAAAATAACTATTAAATTATTAAAATAAATGTTAATTAAAAAATGAGAAAAAGAACAAGACGTATTGTCATAAAGTTTAACAAATTTATAAACAGTTTGTTTATAACAAGTTATGAACAAATGCTCTTTCAGTAATGTTAATAGAATATTGATTCAGAGTGTTCTCAAAACAGTAGAAAAATTTGATTCATACACATTTCATGGGACATTTTATTTCTGAAACCTTTTAGTTAGACTTTCATCTAATGTTTACAATGTTACAATGTTACTTCTGTTACTGCTAATGTCTTTTGTTTTTAGACAGTTTAGCATGTTCAGGTTTTAGAACATTCAAAAGAATGCCCCCTTAAAGTTTGGATATTTGTAATGTTTAGAATGTTCAAAAAAAAAGTTTTAATTAAAACAAACAGCAACAAAAAAACATCTTAAAACTTATTTTAGTTGGGAATTATTGAGGATTGGAAATATTCTGGAAGACCTTTGAGTAAAAAAAAAGTTTGAGCACTGCTCTAAATATATTTAGTTCCTTACTGAGAAATATCTACAAAAATAATTTTTGTGCTCAGTATTTTTGTTTGCTATAGATTTTTGTGCTTATTAGAGAGTTTTAATAGCTTACCAACATCAGGCTGATAGAAGCAATTGTAAGCTTCTATACATGAACTTAATATAAAATTGCGGTTTTGTGGCGTATCACTAGGTCCACAGGACTTGTAGGGTATTCCTATTGTCATTTTTTGATTTATGATCCACTAGTGCAAACCCCGCAGTGGACTATTACCCAACAGTCTATATGGCAAAGTGTTGAGTCGGAGGGGGTGCCATTTGGGACGCGGCCTAAATTGAGTCTCCTGAGCATTTTATGTGCAGAGCACTATTTTTGCACAGTTGCACTATTGAAAAGCACTATAGCTGTCTTTGTAGAGTGTTTTAGCCTCTTATGATGCTTCATTTAGGTTACAGTTTTGCCTATGCAGGCAGTAGACACTGTATTATTTGGATGCATTATCTAATATATCTTGCATTATATAGTATTTATATATACTGCATTTTATACATATGGCTATATTCAGTTTCTCTTCTAACCCTTCCATTCACAGTAGATTATTAAGATGTATTTGGAAGAATGTTGTAATACTAAAATGAATTTCCGAAGGCAATAGACTTTTTTTTCTTTTTTTTTCTCTAGGGCTTAGATATCACATGGATACGAAGCCCTTGGTTTGCTAAACTGAAAATGTAAATGCTGTCGTTATTTACTCTTTCCAATCCCAAAAGATTTTCTTACATGGAGCACAAGAGGAAATATTTTGCGGAATGTCCAAGCTGCTTAATTCTATACAATGAAAGTAGGCTGTGATTTATACTGCTAAGCAACATAAAAGCTCAGAGAGTCTGTATGCTTCAAGTCTTCTGAGACTTAATGGGAGAGCTTCTTTTGTGTTTCATAGAAGAGAAGGTTTTGGAGACAACTTTAGAGTAAGGAAATTATGGCATAATTTACTTGAATTTTTTTCTGAATGCAACTGTTCACCCCAAAAAGTCATTTGCTCACTGCTCTGTCATTTTAAACCTGTATGATATTTATTTTTCTATGGGACATGAGAGGATGGGTGAGTAAATGATGTGGGAACTTTTCATTTATGGGCAATATATAATGTATTAAGATATATATATATATACAGTATATATAATTAATTAATTGTTTTAAAGAAGCTTAATAACACTCTAAAGGGAACTACAGCAGCAAAAGAAAGGTGTTGGATTTTCACAAGTCTATCAGAGTCAAAATTAATTTGGCTAAATATCCTGTAATTCTGCTAAATACGGTAGCGGGGGGACAGAATTGGCTTAAGCTCGTGCTCAGGATTTTTTAAACCTTGGAAATGCTCCCTGGCAGAAGAATGAAGGGTAGCTTGAGGTGTTTTGAGTTGTGAAAATTGTATCCTTTCGCTTCTGTTCTGCCAGCTGAGAGTGTGCCAAACTAATAAAGCCGGCATGGAGGCCTACCAATCATTTTGTACAGCCGTTACACCTTGGACCCTTGTTGAGAGGGCAAAGGCACTATCGGAACATCCAGACCGTGGGGTGAGGGGCTGCCGCTGGCCAGGGGTCCTGAGTGTCAGAGCAGCCTTTGTTCCTTGTAGCTGCTCTGAAAGATGAAGTGGGCATCTGTGTTGAAGACAATACAGGAGACTGTCATTCTCTGTTCGTTCTTTTATTCTGAGGTGACAGTGACCTTTAAAAATGGCTTATCTTCCCACCTCGCTATTATCACTTGAGTCTATCCATCCAAGATTTGAGAGGAGGTCATCGTTTAAACAGACCTCTAAAGCCAAACAATAAACATGACTCATTTTAATGGGTCAATAACCCCAAATGGATACTTGATACAAACCAACTCTGTACCAGAGAGTTAAACTTAAATCAATATTCAGTATAACTGGGTTACATTTTTATGATACATGCCTAGATCAATTTTCACCCAAAAATCAATAAAGATAGAAAATGTTGCATTAACAAAAAATAATAATTATAACTATTTTTAGTAAATATTGGTTATTTTTTGGTAATTCATCCACGGACATATTTTTTAATTTAAAATGTTATGTATTTCATTTATAGCATTAAATTATTCTCATTGATTATTCTCATTACATATTATATCAGTTATTGTAAAAGCAATACTGCAATAAATATTTTTTTTAAATACTATTTTTAAATATTTTTTCAACAAATGCTACTATTAAATATGTTTTAGTTTTACTGTTTTTATTTTTAAACGGAAATACAATTTTACAGAAATAACATTTAATAATCTAAAATATATTTTCTTTTTTCTTTCGCTTTTTGGAGTAAATCTGATCCGTTAACTGGTTTCATGATTATTATCCAGTTGCTCCTGAAGGACAAATACTACTATAATATGATAACATATGAGCATTTATGATGTTCCTATGAGAAACGGTGCTGAATCAGGTTTTTTACTTCCTCTATTTGTGTATATTAGAATGATGTTCAGTTGTAGCTATCAGCTTGAGATCATAAAACGTACGCAGAAAGAACAATTTAATAAGCTGCAAGATGCTAGATCTCCACAGGGAAGTCCAAACCAACATCCTTGAGTCAGTTCTCTGACACTCAGAGCCTCGGCTCTTGTAAGCAGATCACTGCTTAATGCTCCCTGTGTTCAGCAGTGACAGATGGGGAAGGAATGATACTGGAAGATAAAGGCAAGCTGGGAGAAAAGCAGACACACTAGAGGTGGACAGACATGAAAGAAAAGAGGCTGTCCAGTCAGACTAATGAGCCTGAAAGGGAATGACAAAAAACTGGGATAGAGTCTAGGAAAGTAGAAGCTGCTTGATATCTTGGAAATAAAATGTGTACCTGTGACTGGCTATTTTCCAAAGTGCAAATGGTTTTTGCTCCAAGTCTATTTATTTAGCTATTGGTCAAACTGCTCAGAAGCCCCTTCGACTCAATAATGCAAAGCCGCAGGGCATTTTCACTATTGCGAGTAAACTAGAAACAGAAGTTCTGGCAAAAGGCGTCCTCAAATGCAATTTCCAGATGTGATCCCGTTGATTAATAATGAAACTGATATGCTAACTCATTAATCTTCTTTCTACAGTATGTGGTGTAATAAAAATACCTGTTTTAATTTAGTCTCAAAGACCGCTTTGTATTATTTCGATGTGAGCTCGGAGGTTTCGTTTTGATTATATGTTTATTTGCAATTCCCATAATGTTTTCTGGAAATAACTTGAGCCTCATTAAGGGGTGATCTGGAGGGAAAGTGGTTTTTCGTCGCTCTGCAGCTGAAAATGAAGGTTGTGTACAGTACCCGATTGGCACAGCATGGTCTTTGTGCAGGAGCCAACAGAAGAAACCAGGTACAGGAGGTCTTTGTGGAACTCTATGTGTCTCTATGTTTATATTTCACTCATAGAAAACTGGCAGTGCGGGTAGAGCACATTTCTGAAAATTCAAGATAGCTTAATAAAATTCTCCTTTAAGTATTAAGTAGACTATTAAGAGATATACTCACATTTTGAGTTATACTGTGTAAGTCACCTGATCAGTAGTAGTAGTAAATTGAAGGTAAAATATATACATATAAAAAAATGAAGGTCGCAGTTGATCATAAAGAACTCTCTGTAGCTATCTTACCCATCTGTCCTCTACAGTCTGACAGATACTTTATAGAGCTGAAAGTCTTTGGATGACACATAAGACAAACCTTTTTCCTCCCATATCTCCCTGGCTTCAGACATTTCTACTGACTGGAGCTGTGGCTCTGAAGTGCTCTTTGGATGTGGAATAAAATGGATTTCACAGGACTAGGTACAGGAGTAACAGCTCATACTTATCAAACAGACAACCTCATTTTCTCTAGGTTCCCTGCACTGTGGGCTGCAGAACACATTTTGAAGTCAATTCCTGAGCAGTGAAAAGTAGAATAGATTATACTTCTGCCTGCCTCCTGACACCAAAGAACTCTATTAAGATGATAGCAAAAACTGACAAATATGTATTTTGGACAAGTACCATGATAGCAATGTGTTATCAATCTATTTAAATCTATTTCCTGTTAGCATGAGAAGATTTGGGCTCGATGAGTTTAAAATCATTGAGGTGGTCAAATTAGTGAGCCCTATTTTAGAAATAGTCATATCCTTCAGCAGGGATGGTCAAGGTTGCTCACTTTTTCATTATTCATAATTTGTATGACAATATTCCTGTGAAAATCCAATATTCTTCTGACCTGCTTAGTATTTAAAATCATTCACAGCCACAGAGTCCTCGTATCTAATCTGAATTTCAAGTGACTCTAAAGAGATTGTGTAATTGGTCTATGCTGCGCTTCTTCCTCAGTGTTTTGAGCCCATTAAATGATAAATATGGTGCAGGCTTTAAATCCTGAGAATAAATATTTGCAAACCGAACAAGAAACTCATTACAAGAGCCACTGATATTTGCATGTTTGTGGAAATTCCCTGTAGTCCCGAATGCTAATAAACTGGACTAGTATAGGATGCAATGGTATAGACAACTTCTGGGTGATACAAATAATTCATGACTAATATTGCTGCTATTTGTAGCTGAGGTCTTAAAGCGTGATGGTCTTTGGAGGCGACGGTGAACGTGTTTTCAGTATCTCCTTTACTGTGGGACTCTGGGATGCAGGTGTGAGCAGCAGCAGATGGTCATCAGTTGTAGCTGATGGTGAAGTGGTAGCTGGATGAGCTGTATCACGCACCTCTGTACACGATCCAAACAGCCACTAACATGCTAATGATTAAGGGTGCTGATCTTCTGATTCCCTGCTGCAGGGAGGAATTCCCTTCTCGCCAGTAGAACACAGGCCTGTCCATCTGTTGAAGGCACTGAGATCTCCCTGTATTACTGTGCATTTACTTAATGTGTTTCTTATTAAAAGTGCTATGATGATAGCATGATACAGTATATTGACAGTATTGGATGGTAATACTATAGTACCTGAAATACTAAGTTTTAGGATCTCAAAGCAATTAAAACAATGCCAATTTGATGTATTGTGCACCTTTATACAGTAGGTATGTTCAAATAGCCCAGTGGTTTAGATACTAATAGACAATATGTACTAAAAGATAGATACTAAACTACTATGTACTAACATTGAATTGTGATTGTATTGGATGTAGCTTAAGGGTTCAGACACATAAATTCAATCTGAAGTTCATTTAAATTCAGTTTAAGACAACACTAAGCGTACCATATATACAAGTTTATTTAGCTTTTTTCTCATTTAAATTGGGATTTGAACCGTTACCATGGATACAAATCCCAAATTGTAGGGATTTAAACAGTGAGGCAAAACATTTAGTTTTCTAGATCACCATAATCAAAAGCAAATGTGTAAAATTGACCTTTTGATCTTCTCAGGTTAGGTCAGATTTCCTTCCATTGAAGCGCACCAGACATTTCCAGAGTTTGTATCAGCTTAAGTGCTGGTGTAATTAGAAGTGAGACATATTGTACAAGAAATCCATGTAAATATTTTTATTAAATTTCTCACTCAGGTTTTTAGACTCACATTAGGCCTAGTGGTCATTAAGATCCCACTCTACACCAGATTTTATTGGTGTCTGTTTATTGAAATTCTTTGTTGAAAGCTATATAACAGTTACCTCTGGACTATGAAGTGCAAATAATGTTTGTGAACAGAAAGTGCATCTATCTTACAGGAATTAATCTAATCCAGATGTGTTTGAGCTGGAACAATTGTTGCCTCGCATCAGTCTTAAGGAAACTATTCGAGGAGAGCTTGACATTTGCCAGAGCGCAATTATCTTATATAGCAGTTCAGCCAACAAAAGCAGCTGTTGTAAAGCTCCATGTGCTGTTTCTATAGAAGTCCAAATGCGGGTCAGCACATAAATATAAGTGTTTGGCTCCAGGAGGCCTCTCTTAGTTGACCACAATTACTGCCCACAAACCCCGATACTTCCTATCTGACCAACACCCCCAAACTCCAGACTTTAAAACCATGTGGGAAAGTAAATATGCTTTCACTCTTTGAGTGAGGCCTATATGTATATCTCTGTATACACAAATGCAGTACTAATGCTTATGAATGTTCAACAGTGACGTTAAATTCAAACGAGACATTAAACCAGATAAATTATCCAGTTGTAACGTTTGACATCGGGTGTATTTGTTTTCCGGGTCTAAACACTATCATGTTCCACAAGCCAACAACAAACATTGTTATTATACACTGAGCTACCATGAACCTAACTTTTATCTCCACACTGAATAATTAGTTTGGCAGACAGTGATTCATCCTTTCTGTGTTTAAAATATGGGTGTCCTTGATGGCGAGCCCGGGGGAATACTGGTTGCTTAAAAGTGCGCTATAAAAATAGTGTTCATTGAATATGAATCAAAAATAGTAGTCTCACTTTTATAGAGAGTAGAGGTTTGAACATAGAAGCAGTTTTTGATGTGGGATAACATCATAGATTGATTGATTCAGGTAGGTAGCATCAAACGTGTAAACATTTCATGTAACTTTCACTTCATCATTTGAGGTGTTCTTTTGGGAAACCATTTCTTCTCTATGACAGTAGGTGTCCTTAAAGAGATACTGTAGGTCAAATTCCAAACAACGCTTTTGCGCCCTTGAAGGGCACTGTGTGATGTGGTCACCCCACAAAGGTCGTTCCAAGTGAAAGTAAGCAACATAATTACCTCGCAGAGTTTCCTCCTTCATGGTTTTTACTGAAGGGCATTCCAAACAGCCTTATTATGACACACATTTGCCTTGCTTCCTCAAAAGTTTCAATTATAAGGATTCTGCCATTGGGAGTGAGTAGGGAATACTAGTTAGGTTGCATTAAGAATAGTCTTGTGATTTGACATATTGAAACATGTCTCCACACTAGACACTTGATCAGGGGTAGCCACCCCTCCTCCATCTTCCAGCAGACTTTACAGTAGGTCCAAAACACCTGTTTTCAGGTATCTGAGTTGGTTTTAAATCAAGCTGGAAAACAGAAAAGTACATTTGGATGGCACCACTGGACCACTCTCTAATATTCTCATTAGGCAGTTTATGTATTTGTCAAAGTTAAATGTAGTTGCCAAATATGTGATAATAGTGATGGAGTATCAATATCAAAAATGAAAGATTTTTTTTTGCAGCATACTTGAAAGCTCAAATGCAGTATAAACACTCACTGGCACTATGTGATTCCAAAATAGCTTTCATATTAAAGAGGGGAAGTAGGGCGTCCTCTTTAGCAGTGATCCCCGACATTAGCGCTTGAGTTAAAATGGCAGAATGATGACTTTTGGTTCTTGTGCTGGCCCCAGTCATTCCATCTCTTTGTAGACTTGCCATAAACCAGTCTGAACCGGTTCTCGTCACTTGGTGCGGTATTTAAAAAAGCCTTAAAAAGCTCATTATTCATTTCCCATCCAAGAAGTACAGATGATGCCAGTTATTTATCTACACAAAGTCCTGATGACTCTCGGGGCCAAGATTTGAATAATTTATGAGGACAAATGCAAAGTAATTGTGCTTAATTTGACTTTTTACATTAGACTTGTCAGTTCTAACCCTCGTTTCTTTTCGAGAGAGCCACATAACAAGATATTCAAATGAATGTCCTGATGTCCAAGGGCTCCGTTTGTAATTTTACGCTTATGATTAAAATGATTTATAATGCATTCTTTACCGCAATGTTTGGTCATTTATGGACACTACTAAGAAAGTTTAGACATTTGAATAGATGTGTTTGGCTCTCAAATGCGAGAATAAAAGAAATAATATTAAGATGAACAAATGTTGTATTATATTAAATATTTAGAAGCTAGAATAATTTGAATTTTAGTACAATGATCCTTCTGTTATTAAATCCCTCAATCCAAAGTTCAACCTAGTTTCAGTTCATCATACTGTGTGTTATGATTAAAAATCCAGGTCTGATTTTATCGTCTTTCTTCTTAGGATCAGCAGTGAGGAACTTCAGCCCATTCTGGTTCTCCACGGAGCCGTCGGATACTCTGGCAGTGCGAGGAGCGCCAACGCTGCTCAACTGCTCAGTCCACAGCGAGTCTCCTGCCAAGATCGAATGGAAGAAAGACGGCTCTTTTCTCAGCCTGGCCTCAGACGATCGCAGGCAGGTCCTGGCCGACGGTTCTCTGCTTATCAACTCAGTGGTCCACTCTAAACACAATAAACTCGATGAGGGGGTTTACCAATGCGTGGCCACCATAGACAACCTGGGCACCATCGTTAGCCATACAGCTAGACTCAATGTAGCAGGTAAGCCGCATGTTGTTTGATACATACATCAACACAGCATTTTCATACAAACTGTGTAATAGATGCATCATATATTGCCATGTTGGTTCAGCGGTTCTTAACTAGTTTTGCTTCAAGCCCCATGTTGTTATACATGCAAGGAGAGAATGATAGCTCTGTTTGTCTGTCCTGTCTACTTCCTTCAGCGTTATTGCCTGCAGTGGAGTTCAATAAGTCAGTCAGGGTGTCTGCTGATGCAGCACCATTGTTGTAAATGTGTGAGAGCAGGTATGTTTGGCAGTACAGCTGCTGCTATATTGGGCCCTTTGAGTTGAAATGAAAGTGACCTTGTTTCATTTGCAGGAGGCAAGCAGCAGGGAATATGAGGTGTTTGAGTTGGGTCTTACCCTGAAATTCAATTTGCTGTTGGAGGGAAAAAGGAATGCAATTAAGTTACACCAAGCCCTTATGCAGTCTTGCAGAATTGACTGTGTAACCTCACTAAAATCTCTCTGAAGGAGTTTTGCTCTGACAAGTCAAAGGCAAATGCATTTTTGAGGTAGCTCAAGAGGTTTTCCCCCCTTGGAAGTCTGTTTTGAGTGAACAAGCTCATTATTTAAAAAAAAAAAAAAAAAACGAGATGAAGCGCAGGATTTTCATTGGTCTTTTTTTGTAAGGCATTCCCAGCTGTGCAACAGACTGGACTGAAGTATGTGGTTTTCTGACAGTCCCCACAGCTTAAATGGCATTTCAACAAAATTACCGTTACTGGTTTTTGGAATTTTTCCATAGGGATGGAAAGTCACTTAATGACTTACAACTTATTGTATATATTATCTCAAATGTTCCTCCTAGACAGTTTTCCTTGAAGAAACAGATTGTAAAATTTTGCAAGTGTCTAGTCTAAAGCAGAGGTCCTCAGCCTATTTTAGGACATGGATACTGGAGGAGACACTGAGCAGTGATCAAATGTTTCATTGTATGATATTTCAGTATTTATAGTTCATGATACTTATATAAATATTAGGGCTGTCAAATGATTAAAATTTTTAATCAAATTAATCAGGATTTTCAGTGGATTAATCATGATTAATCAC
>JAUCNO010000873.1:2123966-2138016 GCA_032353835.1 Enteromius viviparus | reverse complement strand
AAGTTTGGCGTCATTTTGGTTTTTACCGAATGCCTGGAAGCACTGTGCTGGACACAGTGTGCAAGCCTTGCAAACGAAGACCAAGTACTTCGGCAGCACAACAAATGTGTGTGCTCGTATTACTAGGCATCACCCAGAGCTAGGGCTGGGCAATATATATCGTACGGTATATTATGTGCATTTTATCAGTAAAGCCGGTTCTTTGATTAGCGCTAAATCTCCGTCACCTGTATTTAAAAGGAACGCTAGCTTATACACAGAGATCACTGATAAGCTGCGCGTTGAATCACCCGCAAAACTCAACGTGCAACGCGGTCTATCGCTTGTTTCATTGCCAAAGAAGTGTAGTGCATCTCGATAACACCTAATGTGTTGAGAAAGGGAATTGGAGTTACATGAATAATTCCACTGAATTCTGTTTATTGCTGAGCATTTATTTGCCGTTGCATTTAAAGACATACATTTGGACTTTATCTATGTTGATTTACAAATAGCAAGCAATGTAAGAAATAGAGTTGATCAAATGCAAGTAAATAAAAATGAGAACAGTACACTGAATTAATAGTTGACTGACATTTGTCAATCATATATTCAATGTATTTAGAAAATTTATCACCACTGTCATTCAATGATTAATTCATAATGTACTGTTCTTCTTTTTATTTGCATTTGATCAACCCTATTTCTTACATTGCTTGATATTTGTAAATCATCATAAATAAAGTTCAAATGTCTTTAAATGCAATGACAAATAAATGCTCAGCAATAAACAGAATTCAGTGGAATTCTTCCTGAATTGAATCCCACTTCCTGTAATTCCAATTCAATTCCAATTCCATTTCCTGTCAGCTGCATGCAGTTCCAATTCCAATTCCATTCCAGGAAGTGAATTGGAATTTACAATTCATTCTCAATTCAATTCATGAATGGCCCCAACCCTGGTAGAGATTCTTCAGTTGTTATATCACTGATGTTGATTTGTTAATTTTAGGTGGCTAATACCACCACACTGACTCACACTGTGACGGGTCTTAAACCCAATACCTTGTACGAGTTCTCAGTCATGGTAACCAGGGGCCGGAGGACCAGCACTTGGAGCATGACTGCACATGGAACAACTTTTGAAACAAGTACGTACCATAGATGGGGCAGGTTATGGTCTTGTCGTTTCCGATCAATGTTTGTATTTGTATTTTATTTCCATACATAAGCTCAGAGGGGAGTGTCAACGGATGTTAAGCAGACACACATTTTCATTCATTCACTGCACATTCGAGTTAATTGATGAAATAGATTTATCGCCCAGCCCTAGTGTCTTGATTCATTTTATATTTCTCCCCAGTCCCAAGTTCTGCACCTAAAGATGTGACTGTAGTGAGCAAAGAGGGACGACCACGAACCATCATCGTCAACTGGCAACCACCCTCAGAAGCCAATGGCAAGATCACAGGTGACGCGAGTCATATTTAAAATATTTAACCAGTAGCAAGGTTTCCATTAAAGATTTTGTGTTATTTTATAAATGGCGACAAAAAAAATCTATTGCAAATTAATGCTGTTTCCATTAACTGATATTATGCAAATAACATTATAATGGATGTTGGTAGGTTTACATAAATTGCAGCCACCACACCACACCACACACCAAAACAAATGTTTCCTTTGCAGTTTTGCCATATATTCTTTTTTACCTAATGCCAGTGTTTTGCGTTAAAGAGTTGCATAAAAGCTGACATGTTTCCATTAGGCATATTTTCAATTTCAAATTGCGTAGTTTGAAGGCCAATGGGAACGTGGCTAGTTTAACTTGCCTGATTTATCAATATAATATGCCTCTGTTTTGCCTTTCCAGGTTACATCATTTACTACAGCACTGATGTGAATGCAGAGGTTCACGACTGGGTCATTGAACCAGTAGTAGGGAATAGGCTAACCCATCAGATTCAGGAGCTGACCCTTGATACCACCTACTACTTCAAGATCCAGGCGCGTAACTCTAAAGGGATGGGTCCCATGTCTGATGCTGTCCAGTTCCGCACTCCTAAAGGTAAACCAGCTCATTCACGCGGATGAAAGATAGCAAGCAACTGCTGCCCGCTGAAAAGAGCAGCATGCTGCGTTATGAATCCAAAAATACAATGGGATACTGGTGTAACCACAATTGTGTAATCACTATGCTTAACCAGCAATATATTCTTGATTAAAAAGGAAAAGACCAACCAGACTAGTAGCAGACCATAATAAACTAACCCAAACCAATAATAGGGAATCAATAACCAAACCAATCAGTAGGGAATTTCATGCTGTTCTTTTCAGCACAGTTAAATTGCTAAATTATAATTAGTAGGATTCAATATTGGGGCCAGTATATGCACATACGCTATGTTTAACCTAATCTAAAGCCTAACCCTTTGCGTTTGCCCTGACCTCTCCAATCTTTCATACTGGCTCATGCACAAGCCGCCAATAGGGTCCTGCTTAGCTCTGACTGCACGCCTCTCTCCCTCTAACCTGTCTCCTCTCCTTCTGCTTTGTCCTGCTAGCCGAATCCTCTGACAAAATGGCTAATGACCAAGGTAATTGCTCTCTCTTCTCTTATTCCACTAATGTCCTCTAATTGAAGTGAGCAGCTTGTTTCCCCTGAACACTGAAATTCATCAGCAGTCACAGAAAGATCCAGCTGGTGTATAGCAGAAAAAACGTCTTGTTTGCTTGCCTGACTACCATTTACTAAGAGTTTATCAGCAAAACGCACATGTGGCTAAGACTTCATACTACTAACAGTCTTTTCCCAAGCACATTTTGGTCAAAAGACGAGTGTCATGCTCTTCTCTGAAGTATAGCTTGTGGGTTTATCTGTTTGCATGCTGTGGGTGGAATGTGTCTTAATGTGAACTTCATACAGGAGCTGTATATTCCAATGTGCTACCTGCCAATTCCTCTTATCTGCCCTCTTGTAGCTCCAGGTATATTGGTGAAACCAGGAAGACCCTCTGCACCAGAAGGCTTTGGATCAGTTGGTAATTGTTCTTTTGTTTACAAAAAATATATCGTAGAAAGCCGCTAAAAAAGGCTAATCAATGGTGGACCATAGCAGCAACCAATAAACTATCCCAGTATTGTGCCTAATACCAATAAGCAATACCATAATCACCCAACCACTCAACACTTAGCAAAACAACTACTTACCCTGCTGAAAAAAACAGCTTATGCTGGTTAGGTGTGTTTTGTTGCTGGGATGCTGGTTTATGCTGGTTATTTGCCAGCACGTGGCCAGCATAAACCAGCTTAAACCAGCATCCCAGCATCAAAACTTTCCTAACCGGCATATGCTGGTTTTTTTCAGCAGAGTAGCAACATCTCATCAATACCATATTAATACCTACCAATTCCATTACAGCTACCAAGGAGCCTTAGCAAACATCCACAACAAAATACCAAACCTTAATTTCAGCTTAGCAACACCCATCAACTTCTTGCCTGTCCCTTGTGATTACCACCGCAATGCCCTGTTGAAGAAAATATAACACCCTAGCAAACATCTTGGAACAATTTGGCAATGCCATAGTTCCTAGTAACCACCCACAACAAACTAGCAACATCTTAAAGGGGACATCAGTTGCAAAATTCACTTGTTTGAACATACATGTGTGTTGACACTCTTTGATACAATATAATATAATTGCAGGATTTTTCAATCATTCAGCAGTACCTTAGTTTTCAACAACAAATTAACACCCTAGCAATCCTCAGAAAACATAGCAAATGCCACTGCAGCCATTCAGTAGTAGCCATCCATAACCTAGCAACATCTTTATAACAAGTTAGCAACTGTAAAACAACACCTTAGTAACCCCCTAGGGAAAAAAATAGGAAAAGCTTTGCAATGCCGTAGAAGTGTTTCGGAAATATCCCAACAACCAAGTAACACCTAAATAACAACCTAACTTACAGTACAACAAACACCTAGTGGTGACTTGCATTTGTGTAGAAACACCTTAGGATCAACTTATCACGTAGCAACCACATGATAAAAAACTAAACCAGCTGCCTACATATTACTGTCAATTAGGCCATTCTCTCATAAACAGTTTTAACTTTTAGGCTCAGATTTGACAAACCAACATTGAGCGTTTTTTGCCTTGACAGATTTTCCCTTTCTTGTGACTTTAAAACCATAGAATTTTCATGTTTCAGGGAAACCAGATATGTCTGGCACTGGTGATAACCACATCCTGGTTATTGTCATAATTGTGTCTGTGGGTGCATTTACCATCATCCTGGTGGTGGTTGGCGCCTTCCTGTGTACACGCCGTACCACAACACAGCAGAAAAAGTAAGTTGACGAACAGTCCTAATTCTTAGTCCT
Source organism: Enteromius viviparus (assembly GCA_032353835.1). Classification (NCBI taxonomy): domain Eukaryota; kingdom Metazoa; phylum Chordata; class Actinopteri; order Cypriniformes; family Cyprinidae; genus Enteromius; species Enteromius viviparus. The sequence continues at coordinate 2,133,647 of JAUCNO010000873.1, read as the reverse complement.
GGCGTGAGGGTAAATGCATTTGCCACAACCTTCCCTCAAACTGTCTGGTATGATCTCCAGGAAACGTGCAGCCTGCAAGTCAGCCAATGGATCCCACAAATATAAGGGCAATTCCAAAGATCTGAAGCCACCGGACCTCTGGATCCACCACGAACGTTTGGAGCTGAAACCTATCGACAAATCGCCTGAAACTAATCCAGTGATGACCGACACACCAATCCCCCGAACCTCCCAGGACATCACCCCAGTGGACGGCTCTATGGATCCTATGCTCCAGAGACGTAATTCTTACCGTGGTAAGAGCTTTTAATTTAAAGACCCCATGAAATCAGAACAAAAAGAGTTTGTATACCAGTGAACACACCAAACATCTGGAGATTATTGATATAGCATTTCTCTTTGGAAAACAGACTATAAGCCTCTCTCAATACCATCTGCAACTAAGTAGCAAGTAGCCATGTCTAAAAAGTCTCTTTGATATGTCTAGTCCAACTTCCTGTTTCAATAGGAAAGAAAAAGATTTGTAAACATTTCATGGGGTCTTCATACTTGACAAGCCTTCACCTGCTGCATAATCCATGACATCATTCCAGCTGCTGCTTCTGAAGGATGCTTCAAAGTCGTGTCTATTTGTCATTATTGCTTGTGATTGCCATGTTCCTTGCTTAAAATGGAAACACTTGCAGCCTTGTTTCCTTTGTTCTCGTGGAATAATTTGGTGATGTCCATCTATGGCTGCGTACTCCTACAGATCTCCTGATATGTGTGTCTACACTGCCCTCTAACGGACAAACAGTAGAATCCCTCTGCAATAGTGAATATATCACATGATCTTGGCAACTGACTCTAGGAAGTCAGCTGGTTGTCTTCATATGGCTCTTGTATTGGGAGCCTGTTGGGTGGGTAAGCCTGTCTCAATCTGATTGGCTGGTCACTGTCTGATTTACAGGCCATGAATCAGAGGACAGCATGTCTACACTGGCAGGCCGTCGGGGAATGAGACCTAAAATGATGATGCCCTTTGATGCACAACCCCCTCAGCGTAAGTGTGTGATCCTGAACCAGGAACCAATCCTTAATTTGGCCACTTTTCTTTTAGCTAGGATGTTGAACAATTTATGTCCTTTGGAGTAATATAGTCCTCAAACAAGCTTCCCTGAGTTCATTAGTGTAGTTGAAGGCCAAAAACATATTCTACTTAAGTACCAAGTGCAGACAACTCTAGCTAGGGAAATAAAACGTTTTGAAATGCATGAGATTGTCCTCGTCAACTGCTGCCATGGCAGAGTTTGTTACTCAGCAAGAGACAATTGCTTAGCGAATTAGTTAGCCGTACAGGAAGGCCAAGAATTTGCATCTGCATTTGCATACTTGTCTAGAGTATGTTTGTAGCCTAATAGTAATTCTATAACCTAGCAATATAGCGTGTCTTTCAATCTGTGTTGTTCTTTGTTTGCATGAGCAGACGTTATAGATGCACCATGCTTTCCATAATCTCATAGCTTTGTGTGCAAGGTTTAAACCATGCCGTTCTATTATTTGTGTCCATTCGCAGCTGTGATTAGTGCTCACCCCATCCATTCCCTCGATAACCATCACCATCATTATCACTTGGGCAGCCTGGCCTCGCCAACACGCAGCTATCTCCACCACCAGAGCAGTACGCGGTCCATCGCCACCCCCATCTCTCATCTAGACAGGGCAGAGTCCACAGGTGAGAGTGCATTAGTGGGACTTTGTGAAGACCTTCATCGTGCCTGGATACAATTGTGATAGTCAAGTTTTTTCCACTCAAAATGAAGTTACACTTAGTTTTGGATTTTGGTGAAACTTCTCTTCATTTCCCCCTTTATCTCTTAATGAGAACATACCTACTTCTTTAGCATGTTCTTTAGACAAATAAAAGCGTCATGACATTTGTATCACTCCCAGTATTCCCAGCTTAAATCAACCGCCTGTTCTAGATTGTTGATCAATTGGTGGACCTGGTTTCAACCTGGTGAAACATTCATGGTCAAGCTGATGATAGCTGATAGACCAGCTTTTTTGAAGCACAAAAAAAACCATGATCCAAAAAGCATCTTTACCAATTTAAAGGCAACATGAAATCAAAATTTACCTTATTAGTCGACATTAAGTATGTTGATATAATTGATCTTACTGTAGATGATTGATCTATGAAGTTTTAATTATTTTGGCCTCATTTTTTATCTCCATGTAATAACTCCATCATCTGTTGAAACATTAGACTCCTCTCTGACAGTGTTTGCTAGACTTCTCCAGTCATTTAATTCACCTAAACCTGCCTCTTTCTAACAAACAACTGCAAACTTACATTTGGCCAATAGTTTCAATACTGTTTACATGAATGCAATAATCTTTAAAGCAATAATACCAACCAAACAATAGATTTGAGAAAGAAATATTAAGATTAGGATGTATCAAGATGCTCTGGAATTTAACTTTCAGTCTCCACATCCTAGTCAAAAAAAAAGACTGTTTAAAATGAGTTGTTTCACTCTGTTTCAGAGTATTTTACCTACTCACATTTAGGTTTGGCCTCGTATGGTTAATAGTATTCAATATGCACCTTGTGCTGACCCGTGTTCTGATGTAATTACAGAGTCTGTAAGGAACACCCCTAGTGCTGACTTGCATCCTCCATCTGGGCAGCCCTCCTGCACCACTGATCTTTCAGAGACAGACATTAGCTACCACAGCTCAGCCGCTGAGGAGGAGCCATCATTCAGTACACCCACAGCACACGTTCGTCCCACGCACCCACTCAAGAGTTTTGCTGTGCCTGCCATCCCAGCTCACCCCATGTATGACTCAGCATTACCCAGCACTCCACTGCTGTCCCAGACAGGTATGTTCTCCTTCACTGACGATATTCACATCCATATTTGGTGATGCAATCTGCAATGTCTAGTATAATAGCTTTTTAACATAAACATTTTTATAATATAGTCGGGTACATTTACTGGAATGAAAACTAAGCTATTGGAAATTTCCTTGAAGTTAGAGGATTGAAGTTATTTTATCAGCATTGAGCTTAAAAACATCTGGCCAACCAAGATGTGCTTTCTTCTTAGTTAAAGCATTTATAAAATAAGAAATATCTTTGGAATATTAAGCCTAAATGGTACATATACGGTAGGAATATAATAGGATCTACAACAGAGCCTTGTGGGACGCCACAATTTAGAGTGGCTGAAGAGAAAGACAAGTGGATGAGTGTAAAGATATTGTCTTTTAAGAGGTAAATTAATTTATTCCAGTATGTTGGATCTATTTGTCACTCTCCAAGTGCTCTAGGAAGACTTCATGGTTTGTGCATCCTCGGTACAATTACTGGTTAAAAAAAGAGAAAGATAGACATTAACTTGTGCGATTTGTTTTAGGGCCTCACGCAGTTAAAACAGCCTCAATTGGTACATTAGGAAGGACGAGAACTCCTATGCCTGTCATAGTTCCTAGTGCGCCAGATGTCTCGGAAAGCAGCAGACTGCATGAAGATGCAGGGAGCGTGAGTACTTTTGTTCCTATAATACTCTATACATTATGAATCTTAAAACAAAACAATGTACACTTGAGTCGTTTCTGTTATGCAGTATCTAGAAATCTACAACAAGCAAAAAATGCTTGTAATATGTATTTTTGGTGAAGTCTAGGAACTTTAATTATATTAAATGTAGTTTGTATGTACAGTGGCCATAGAATGTATCTATAACATCAAAATATCAGAAAGGATTTATCTAATTTATTAATATAGGGACGTGATAATGTAGAAATGCTTAGTATAAATGATCTATTTATGGCATTTGGCATTATATTACCATACATCAGTGTCATGTACTGTGTTACATGCTATGTTGTTCTAGGGATATTGTTACATTTTGAGTATAATGTTACATATCAAATATATTTCAATTGACAAAAGTCTAATAATAAAATGTTTTACATCTTTTTCTTCTCTCTCAAACCTTTACCTGCTTCTCCCTTTTAACGGCTGTATTTACCGCTTATTATTTAAAAAAAAAAAATTTAAATTAAAACTGCTGATCGGTTTGCCCAATACTACTGTACCCCTGCATGTGGCCGTGCTATTTGATTTCCTGCTTTTCTTCTGCAGTACCATTGACCATCCCCTCATAAACCCCATTCCCCAAACCCCAGCTCACCCCAACCCCACCCCCCGCAGTAAACCTTCTTCATCTCCCTCAGAATTACGAGACCGACGAGTTGACGGAGGAAATGGCCCATCTGGAGGGCTTAATGAAGGACCTAAACGCCATCACGACAGCCTGAGCACAATCCTCACAATAACATTAGACCTCACCTGACACGGGGAGGACGTACAGCATGGAGGAGTTCTCAATCATTCACTAAATGGAGAGAGAAGAGAGTGAGATTGAAAAAAAAAAAAAAAAAACACTATTGTTTGGCATACCTTGCTTACTCTCAGGAAGGAGAAACCCATCAAATGAGGACAGGGAACATTCTGAGAAAGGACGTGGTTACTTCAAGCAGATGATTGCGATTTTTTTCTCTCGGCATCCTAAAACGTTTCCTTATGTTTCAGCGGAGACAGTTTGAAAAGACACGGTTTTATTATCCTAGGAAAAAAGGAAAACTACATTGCGCTGGTGTACGTGTTGGTGCTTGTAAGGCACAATTTACAGTGTTTCATTTGTGTCTTTCTTTGTATGTTTTTGTATCTATATATATTGCCCCCGTTCCAGTGAGCTGAACGTTGGACATCGTCCTTTTTATTTCTGCAACTCATTTTGTATTAAGCATTTTGATTGACGTCTCTTTCTCTTTTGTATGTCATATAATGTGCCATGTCTTATTTTCTTAAACATATTTTGTATTGTTTTATATGCATATACATTTATCTGTTTGTATATGTTTAAAATGGACACATTTCATCACCACAGCCATGTTTTTGATCTCTCACGACATTTTCTGTTTAGTCAGAATCGCTCTGCCCTTTTTTTTTTTCCTGCAGTCTGCAATGTCACTTCTACATTTTGCCTGTTTTAAATGGGAGTTCCCCTCAGATATGCCTTATTGAATTTGTGTGGAATGGCAGAAATCGGTACAACTGGGAAATATTATCAAAATGTTTATCACACCACACTGTGATATTTATTCTGTAGTGCTGAACTGTTCGAACGGTCCGTTGGTATGAGAGCATAGAGCTACGTCACGCATGCTGTCAGACTTGGTGCTGAAACTCTAACTTCAGGTTGTACGCATGTAATTGCTAACTGGACAAATTTGGTACATTGGTAAGTGCTTTATATGGTTTATTTCATCTTGCTGCATTGGTCTGAATTCTTGGATCAGACCTTACACAAACTCAATGAATGAACGACAACATTCACTGTGAGATTTTACAGACCACATTCTTGGCACTTATTGCAACTAAGTGCAAATGCAACACTCTTTTATACAGAACTCCCAGTGCTCATCTTTTATTTCCCATTATATTTCTTGTATTTGTTTCATATGAAGTACTTGTATAGAATTTTAATGTGTGAGGCAAAAAAACTCAACTATTCCTCCCCTGCTGGATATGGTTTTAATCTGTACTTTTACCCAAAGAAAATATGTAACAGCAATCATAATTTTGTTTTTACGAATTTAATGTCTCAAACATTTTCTTGAATGTCATTCTGACTGTAAGAAATTCTGGGTAACTATAGGAACATGTTAAAAAAACAAAAAAACAATGACCTGTTTGGGGATAACCTATCAAGTTGTAGACAGTCAAGCCTTTATTGCACTTTTTCAACAATTTCAAGAAAAGAAAAACATTTTTACATATCCTGTGTTTTGAATATAAAGCTCTATTTGTGTAACGTAGTGTCATAGTTTAGCATAGGCAGCTGGTCTTATTTGTTCTTTTGCCTCTGAAATAATATTTGAGCGGCAGGTTTTACTGTGTTGCATATGCAGAATTCTGTTGTTGCTTATTTCTGTACAAAGATCTTCTTGCTGTCTCTAGAAATACTCTGTGGCTTTTTAAAAAAAAATACTAAACACTGCCTTTGGTTCTTATTTACTTGCATGCACTTTAAATATTTGGAACTTTTTCAGAACTCCCCCAGCTTTTAAAATATCAAAAAAAATTTAGTAAGGACCTCTAACTATCCTTTTTCCACTAAAATCAAGCATAATTGGAAATATGTTTAAATTCTCCAGTGCTATATAGCAAGCTGGCTTTCAGAGACACTGGTTAACATACAGCATGTCTTTTGCATTTTCAAACCAAATTCAGTTAGACTGCTGTTACTAAGATCCTTTTGTGCAATCTAGCTTGATTTAATTGGACATTATTACAACTTGTGCAAGTCAGATTTACAGTTATATTATAAAAATGAGTGAAGTCAGGAAAACAATGACCAAAAATAACTTGTTCAAACAAGGTTGTTATTTTTTTGCAGTCTTTATTTCAGATAAATGACACCTCTAGACTCCTCTGGGTGTTTTGAAGTTCATTCCAATACTTGGCTGGGTGACCTGCAAGTTGGAGATGTTGCCAAAGTCCTACAATGAGAGAAACATAATATAGGTTCCTTAAATTCTGAAAAAACACTGGAATGACAACCTTTTGTTTTCATAAGTGACATGGTATTTACAGAGCATTCGACAGGGGTAAAATACAGCCATTACATCACTGGAAGCACATAGGATTGAGTGTTTGCATTTCATACACAAACTACATTAAAATCAACTTACGAAAGTCTTCAGCATTTCCTTTGTATCTGGATCAACCTCAATAATCTCCTGATCCAAAGCGGAGACCTGAGAACAGATGAGGGATTGATAACTTTACTGGTCACATGGTATTATTATTACATGAATGAGTTGAGAGGAACTTGCAGATATTCTCAAACCAAGGGAGCTCAGTGGGAGTTAAAAGCTATTTACTCCGATCATAAATAGGTTAGCATGTAGCATGTGAGAGGTAAGTCCAAACTCAATATATGGGTCATAAGTGCCCTGTGTGACTTTACCTCTCATTGCAATATGCTTACACATTAAACACACAACCAAGAACGACACCATGTGCCAACATTTTTGAACAAATCCAACATGGATCCAACATCTACGTGGATTCTCAATGAATCAGCTGTTTGAATGAATGCTTCGGACCAAGACCATTTCTGTTTCAGATTTAAACATACATTTTTAAATATTCATAATATTTAAACTAAATGTCATCGGTCACTTTTACAGTGTAAAGACAGGATTTTGCTGGATATCATTTGATTGGCAACAGCCTCTTTCATTCTTCCTGAAATTGATTAAATGCAATAATTTGGCAAAAAACGTAAATAATTTCCACATTAACAATAAATTGTTAATGAACAGTACTGTGAGAAACTCTTAGGCCACTAACAAAAAATGGTTTAAAGTGGGCTATTTCTATCTTTTAGCGTGTCACTTTGATATTAGATTATATTTCCACCTTGACATTAATTGTAATAATGCAGTGAGAGATTATTGTCTGATAACAGCCAGTGCTCCACACAGAGATCTGATCATCCTCCGGTCTGTCTGGAATGACAGGAAGAAACAGAACAAACTAAAACAGACTCAATCCAGAAGAACTGTGGCAACATCTCCATGAAGAAAAAAACCTACCTGGGAAGCTACAGCACTGTTCAGAGCTTTAGACACTGGTGTGAAAATGCTGTAAAATGAGGATGCTTTCAAAAACAGTGCCATAAATAGATTACATTTCTCAGTGAACTTCTATGAGCTAAAATCAAATAAATATTTGGTAAAATCGTTTCTGTTCCGAGGTACACCTGCCCATAGTTTTCCAGGTAGCTTCTCATGAAGACAATAATCTCACTGCATTATAATTAATGACAAAAATAATGTTTTGAAATGTAAACCGATATTTCCAACTGCAAAAGATAGCAATAACAGACTTAAAACCTTTGTTTATTGGTGAAAATACTACTGGCCCAAGACTTTTGCACGGCACTAAATATACAAACAAAAAGGTGAGATGCCAAGCATTGCCACTTAAACGCAGGAATGAGTAAAAAGAATTAAATTGAACATTTTTGTTTAATGAAAGTTTCTCACTGGTATTGAACTGACCCTGAATATGAAGAAGAGTCTTCTACAGACCTTAACCAGTCAAGGTTAACAAGACAAGTACAGATCTCAACAAATCCATTTTGAGTCAATATCACACACTGCTCTTTTTATTCTGTTGGTGTACCTTCTGTGTGAACCCACTGACGAGCATGTAGTGAGAGATAAACCGCTACTGACCTCTGGGACATAGTTATCCCGTCTCTCTCTCTCCTCCTCCTGCAGTTTGATGGAGATGCCTCTGACAGGACCCCTCTGAATGCGCTTCATCAGATGGGTCACATACCTGCAGAGACAATTTTATACATGTAACGTTATATTAAAAATAATAAAAGAATGACTGCATAAGTGCTGTCAAGACCATGTCCAGCCCCGATTACCACATTCGTTTCCCGTGGCACTCACCCTGCGATCTTGTTACGCAGAGGTTTGCTGGGAATGATGGCGATCTCCTCACACACTCTCTTGTTGATGTGGAAGTCATTGCCCAGGCGGGTGTAGTACTTCTCGATGACCACCCTGGCGGCTTTCTTCACGGTCTTGGTTCTCACGCGCCCCTGTCAGCACAGACAGCGCGGTCAGTCACAGTAGCGCGGGACATGACGGAGATCAGAGCTTACGCGGCGACAATAAAACAACATCACGACATTATCACGCAAACACTTACTCTAGTCTCTCCAGTACTACTCTTCAGTCATGTGTCTATAAGCTACGGCTCTTAACCGGTTCCCCCCATAAGGGTAGGATAAAGCTACACTCATATCTTATGAGGAAATATTTTTATTTGAGTTCAATGTATCAAAATAGATCTACATAAATCAGCATTACATTGCGTCTCGCGAACAGACTCCTGTTAAAATGAAAAAGTAATGAGCCGGGAGATGACGCGAAGTTTTTTTTTAACATCCTACATTACGGCTGCTTCCAAATGTTAAAATACTCGGTCTAAACGAATCATGGGTGTATTAACACAATATTCTGATGCTTTTAAGAACGTGACGAGATAATAAAACACAGGATTGCTACGGATTGACAGTGGCTGAAGGGGAAACATACACACCATATCGACCCGGTCTAAAGGAAAAGGGTTAAAACGTGAAGGGAGCGGAAGTTTATAAAGCTCTGCCGGAAATGACATAAAAGTTTTTGAAACATCACCTGCTTAAATTGGTAAATAAGCTTCACTTGGTAAATATAAAGAAAAAGCAGTTCCATTTTAAACTTACACATATTACACAATAAACAAAATAAAGCAAAAAATAAATAAATAAAAGATACATTAAAAAAAAAAACTAATTCCAGACTATTAATTTAAAATTAATTGGAAAACAACGGAATGTATTATTTTATTATATATCATTATAGATGGGGAAGAAACCCTCAGTATAAAAAAACAGTAGAAGTCTATGAAATGTCCTCATATAATCACTGTGTAAAATGTGTCATTTTTACATTTATGTTTTTCTTAATTATTTAAGACTCTTACCCCCAGTTTCACAGACAAGGCTTAAGCTAGTCCCAGACTAAATTGCATGTTTGAGCTGTCTCAGATGAAAA
>JAUCNO010000873.1:2101803-2114942 GCA_032353835.1 Enteromius viviparus | reverse complement strand
GAGGTCAAAGGAACTGCCTGAAGAGCTCAGAGACAGAATTGTGGCAAGGCACAGATCTGGCCAAGGTTACAAAAAAACTGTCTGCTGCACTTAAGGTTCCTAAGAGCACAGTGGCCTCCATTATCCTTAAACGGAAAACATTTCGGACGATCAGAACACTTCCTAGAGCTGGTCGTCCAGCCAAACTGAGCTGTCGGGGAAGAGGAGCTTTGGTGAGAGAGGTAAAGAAGAACCCAAAGACCACTGTGGCTGAGCTCCAGAGATGAATTCAGGAGATGGGAGAAAGTCATCCATCACTGCAGCCCTCCACCAGTCGGGGCTTTATGGCAGAGTGGCTCGACGGAAGCCTCTCCTCAGTGCAACACACACGAAAGCCCAACTGAAGTACTCCAAGATACTATAATAATAAGATTAATAAGACAATAATAATAATAAAAAACATTCTCTGGTCTGATGAGACCAAGATAGAACTTTTTGGCCTTAATTCTATGCGGTATGTGTGGAGAAAACCAGGCACTGCTCATCACCTGTCCAATACAGTCCAAACAGAGAAGCATGGTGGTGGCAGCATCATGTTGTGGGGGTGTTTTTCAGCTGCAGGGACAAGACGACTCGTTGCAATCGAGGGAAAGATGAATGTGGCCAAGTACTGGGATATCCTGGACCAAAACACTTCTCCAGAGTGCTCCAGGACCTCAGACTGGGCTGAAGGTTTACCTTCCAACAACACAATGACCCTAAACACACAGCTAAAATAATGAAGTAGTGGCTTCACAACAACAAGTTCTTGAATGGCCCAGCCAGAGCCCTGACTTTAACCCAATTGAACATCTCTGGAGAGACCTAAAAATGTCTGTCCACCAATCTTTACTATTCAACCTGAGGATCTGCAAGGAGGAATGGCAGAGGATCCCCGAATCCAGGTTTGAAAAACGTGTTGCATCTTTCCCAAAAAGGCTCATAGCTGTATTCGATCAAAAGGGCACTTCTACTAAATATTGAGCATAATATTTCAGTTTTTCTTTTTTAATAAATATGCAAAAATATCAACACTACACTACAAATGCTCATTTAATACAATTTCACTGTAGAAGGGCAGGTGAAATGTTACTGTTGGTTCACTGTGATCCATATGTGGTTTTGTAGGACACATGAGCCAGCATGGTGTTCTGTGGTCAGTATACATGAGGTATGTATGTGTCTTTGGTGAGGTCAGAAGGGCAGGGTCACTGTCCAGTGGCAGGTCTTGGACTGAATCCCCCCCCCCACACACACACACACACAACGGATAAAAGAACAGAGCTCTGGGCCCCATAATTTCAATGTCCATCTTCCCATCCAGCCACTAATAGGATCAAACACAAAGGTCAACGGCAAAAAATCTTCTATGGCATTAGCGCTTACCGCTCACCCTGTGCCCAGAGTGCGCCAACCTAGCCCATCTGTCCCAGACACGGGTCTAACTCATCCCGAGGGGATTAGGGAGGGATGTGGTAAGTGTCCAGTCATCTCTGAGTGTGTGTGCGGGTGGACTGCGGCTGACATTGAGGATGCAGATGGATAACCCCTCCACTTCATCATCGTTTAATTTGCATTGTTCCTTCTCTCGCCTTTTGAGGTGGGACGACCAGGTGGAAAAGCTAGTTATCCTCTCTACCCTCCCTTCAAAAGCAGCCCAGGCCAGCCGGAATGTCCCCACCATCTGGGAAATGAGGCGCACATCTAGTGACTTAATCCCCGCCATGCGACAAAAACACTTGTGTCAGCTCATTCACGCCAAACTGATGGCCACACTGTGTCTGATGAATGCAAAGCTGAAATCAACATCACCACAGGAATATTCATTTAATGCAAGCTTATTCAAGCTTAGTGTGTTTGGGTGCCACACATTTTCTAAGATGCTGATTCATTTTGTTTTAACTGCTTAGCTATGAAGTTTTGTTTGCCACTTTATAATTCCACATCTCTTCAAAAAGACAAACAGATATTTGAACCAAAGAAAATCTAATAACAGTTCAGTTGTTATCATTACAATATAAAAGTATTTCTTTCATTTATAATATACCACAACCAGTAATTTTTAAAAATGTTTTTGAAAGATGTCACATCAGTCCTGGATATATGTGCTCAATAATGCCGTAAAAACAGTATCATGGTGAAATATTAATACATTTTAAAGTAATTGTTTATGTTTAAATACATTTTAAAATGTATTTTAAACATGATTAACTAATGTTTATTTATGTATAATGGCACTTTTAAATAATTTAATGCACCCTTGCAGTATAAGAGTAGTTTTTTCTTTCTTTCTTTTGAATTGCAGTGTGTTGTGGTTTCCAAAAATAAATAAATAAATAAATAAAAAAAATAAAAATAAAAATAAAATTAAAAATAAATAAATACTAAGCAGCAATTTTTTTTAACATTAATTATAATAATCATTACAATAATAAGATATTTTTTTAGCACAAATTGAAGCATCATGTGAATGGACGACTGGATGACAGTTCTGCTTTGCATCACAAAGTTACATTTTAAGTTGCATTTTAATGAATTACTTTTTAAAATGTATTAAAATATAAAAATGTAATTTTACATTACAACAAAGGCTTAAGATTAAGAAATAAATTAATTAAATACTGATTAAATAAATAAAGCCTTGGTGAGCATTAAAACAGAAAACAAAATCTAAATATTAAATTGTAATTATTTAAAACATTTTCAACATTACAATATTACCTTATATATTTTGTCTGTTGATAGATAATTAGATAGAGAGAGACAGATAGATAGACACATAATAGAAAGATAATTCAAAGGTCTGTGTTTATTCCTGACATTCTTTGCACCTTCTTTATCATTAATTGCACATTGTTTTAACGTTCGTGACACCACTCCTTGCTCAACTTGAGTGAAATAAACTAAACGACAAATGAGTGCACGACCAACGTCTTACTCTAGTGTGATAATTGCACTGCCATATGGTCCGAGTGTGATATGAGACACAGAGGAAGAGCATGTGGGGGATAGGGGCGTCTTGGGAAAGCGGAAGAATGTGAAGTGAACACTTGTCAGAAACGTGCTCCCTGTTCTTCACTTCTCTCTGCCCCTCAGAGGAGCTTGTTCCCTGGCCATTGTTAAGAGTTCCTTGGCGCTTTTTTTTCCACTGGCCCGGTGCTATGTGGCCCCTGACCTGCTCTGTCTTTGTCCCTGTGAGCTGTGTTTATAGTCCGGGTGCCTCTGAACTAGCAGCTCTCTTTATCACATATTTTCCCACTAGAGGATGATAAAAGAGAAGGGAAGCACTTCTCTGTTTTCTCCCCCTCCTCTTCTTTCCAATTGGCTCACCTTCGGCTAACTTCACTTCCACAAGCAAACACACACACACACATGCTGGTTTATGTGATTTATGGGGACTCTTCATAGGCGTAATGGCTTTTATATTGTACAAACTGCTTGTGGTATTGCCCTAAGGATCCACAAGGATGCCGGACTGGACTGGACTGGACGGTAACATACGAAAGTCCTGAGTATGTTTATTAGTGCAAATATTTGGGGTACGCTGCTCAGGCACTATACTAGTTTTTCTCAGGGTCTATCCAAAAGGATGTTTTCTGAACAAACTTTGTCCTCCCAACACAATCTTTTTATCATTAAAACACACTCGGCAGTCTGAAAAACAACACCCAGCTGTGTCATTGTTTCTCATTGGTTTCAGTGTCCAATCTAGGATAAAACGAACCCTTAAATCTCTTTGTTAATTGTCTTTGTGTCGTTATTTATCATTTGACGCCATTAAAAGTGAATGCCGCAGATTCAGGGTGTCGTTTAAAGGATTGTATCGCAACGAGAAAAAAACAAATCGAGCAACTCTAAATGAGTTTGAACTCTAAATGAATTGTTCAAGCCCCAAAAGGGCGACAACAGTGTGCATAAAGACCTCAGTTTGGGGAAACCTGTGCAGAGCGGTGGTCTTCCACAAGGCCATGCGGCTGGTGAGAGTTGACCCCTTGCCTCCCTCGCGCTTCTCTGGCTGAGGGGGTGGCTTTGGGGACAATGGTGTCTCTCTCTCAGGCCTTGCATGGCTCACGTTCGGCCCACATTCCTCTTGCCCACACCCACCCAGGGCGAACAATGCCTGGCCTTTTTACAGACCCCCTCAGACCGCTGTCTTCAATGGACCGGCCAACGTTAATGATGGCACCATACTCTCAGCAGGGAGTGATTCAAAAGTCTACGTCTCTTTAGCCACAAGGGCAAAACTTACAAAGGCCTCCATCAAACTAGAATAACTTCATGAGAACTTAAAGTAATGGCAGGGCAGCCTAAACTAGTCTAAACTAGCTGAGCTGCACTCAATCATTATCAAACACACCTTTAAGACACACATTGAAACACGGGACAGCGAAACGAAGTAATCAGAAGTAATGTTAATCTACTAGCCTAGTAGCTGTACTGTTTACAAGCTACTTTATCCAACGTATTCTAGCATACTAAATGTTAAACTAGCTAATGTCAGAGCTGATGGGATAATCAAACTCTTGTCTAAATGGTACACTCTGATGGATCTAGTGAATTAGTTCATTAGAATGATTAAATTAACAGATGCACAAAACTGATTAACCAAACTGAGTTCCTACTTAGTTATGTAAATTAGGCATTTTTGTAGTATTTTCTATAAATGTGCCTGTTCAAATGTAATACTGTATGTTACATTATTGAGGTACCTCAGTTAATAAATATAATAATAATAATAATAATAATAATAATAATAATAATAATAAAAAAAAATCCTCTTAAAGGGATAGTTCACCAAATAAAATGAAAATTCCATCATCCCTCACTCTCATGTCGTTCCAAACCTATACGGCTTTCTCTTGAAACAACATAAAATATATATGTTTCACTGAAAAAAGCAAGTCATACAGGTCTGGAACAGTATGTGACCCTGGACAAGAAAACCAGTCGTAAGTGCTAATTTTTCGAAAAAAAATTCTAAATTAATATTTATACATGATCTGAAAGCTGAATAAATAAGCTTCCCATTGATGTATGATGTATGATGGATAGGGCAATATTTGACCGAGATACAAATATATAAAAATCTGGAATCTGAGAGTACAGAAAAATCTAGTCCAAATAAAGATCTTATTAATGCATATTATCAAAAATTCCGTTTTTATATACTTTTGGAAAGAAATTTACTAAATATCTTCATTAAACATGATCTTTACTTACTATCCTAAGCATTTTGGCAAAAAAAGAAAAATGTATCATTTTGACCCATACAATGTATTTTTGGCTATTGCTACAAATGTACCCCAGCGACTTAAGACTGGTTTAGTGGTCCAGGGTCAGTGAGTAAATAATGAAGGAAACTTGAACTGAACTGATCCTTTAAGTAACTTTAAAGCAGTCCTTGTAGCTTTTTCAAAGCTATACTATCAAAGAACTTTCCAAATAGATTCTAGATGCCTCTGATGTAAGCCTATACGTTTTTAGATTAGAGAGTGTCAGTGTTGTATCAAACTATACCATCATAATTTTGTGTGCACAGGCAAGCAAGAGTAAAGTCCTGTGTCCTGATAGTAATGTAATGTTGTGTTCTTACATAAAAACCAGAATTAATTTGGGCTTTGACTTGTTGTTTACCTCCCCGCGTTCAAACAATACCAAGATGACAATCAAAGGAAGGTGAAAGATCTTGTCCTATGTCTTCCTCCATACATTTATGATTAATACAGATGGCCTCTTCAATATCAAACATGTCGAACAAAAAACGGAAGGGAAGGGACGAGATACTGTATTTAATGCTCTTTGGACAGTACTAACGGCCAGCCTTTCTTAGTATACAGAGACATAAGTTCTTAAATTATTTACACTTAACGACACAGGGTTATCTAAAGTCTATGCACTGTTCTTTCGCATTACTCCTGTCACTCTTGCATAGCCGTAGTTTCACTATGATCCAGTTCCTATTGTTAAGATATTTTAACTTTTAAACAGACTATTTTTTCCCCAAAGCACATATTTCAGATCAGATTATTTTTAAACAGTTCAACAATGGTGGTGAGGAACAATTCTGTGCTTTGAGAACTTGTAATGATTTACACACTACTGAAAAATGACTGATATAACACAGCATGTCACTGCAAAAACAAAGAACAAAGAATAATATATTTAGACTATGATGTGTGTAATAAAAATATGCTTGTCCAGAAATAGAGCCTGAGTCAGCTCATTGTTTCTGCTTCTGTGTTAGATATGAGGGACTATAACAATAATTTTAGAGCTGGGTTTCATACTTTGGTTGAGTCTTAGTTTCAGTACAAAGGCAGTGCACATCCTTTACTTTCCTTTACATCCTTTAGTAGCAGAGATAATAAACATACACAGCGCTAAGCAATGTGAAACTGTAAGCTGTGATAATAAAACAAAACTCACTGAAGTTACTCATGTTTTTAATAAGCAAGTAGATTTTGCTGGACCCAGAGGCTTTTTCTTAGGCCTTGAAGTGTTAAAGTGTTCAGCGAGGGAGATTTAAGGCCACATCGATTATTTAATTAGAAATACCACTGTGCTCATTGCTAACTGGCTAATTGCAATCCATATCATCACATTTTGTCCTCTAAAACTAATCCTAATACACAGACGCCAGACTTATTGATTATCACACGTCTATCAATTAACTCCTGAATATCCTGCAGGACGCGCCTCTTATAGTCACACTAATCTGGGATCATGAGGTAAAGTGGGGTATTGAATGGACAAGGTTTAGAGAGATTATGGGCTCGCTAAAACAAAAGCAAACAAATACGGTTTTATTCTTTGATTATCTCAGTTCAAGATTAGGAGCAGATTAGAAAATGGGGGTTATGGGTAGGTCAGGCTTTGGGCTGTCTGTTGTACATTTATGGTTATCATGTTATTGGAAGAAAAATAAGTTACTCTTTTTGAGTTGCATATACTTTAAGACTCAACTCTTTGCTAGAATCCTGTTTTGCTCAGTAAGTAAATATAGTAAATATAGGAAAATAATTAATCACCCAGCACGCAAATTTGTGGACTACCACACTCTATGTCATATTGCTGTGAAAATAACAAATAAATAAATAAAATAAAATACAATTTCCTCTAATGGAATTAAATAGAACCCAAGTTCTGTGATGTTATATGCTGTGACAAAATAAAATAAAAAAAAAGATTAAAATGAAATTAAATGACATTTTATATTAGTTTTCTCACGTTTAAAAAACAAACAAACAAACAAACATTGCATCAAGTGAAATTAAATATAACCCAGAAACCAAGCTCTACGTCAAACTGCTGTGATAAAAAAGATCAAATTAATCATTTAATTACATTTGAATGTTTTCTTACATTAAAAGAAACTTGCAAAAAAATTAAATACAACCTGTAAGATTGTTGTGACAAAATAATAATAAAAAATAATAAAATAGCATTGTAAAGGTTTTCCTAAATTTAAAGAAATTCAAAATATGAGCTAATTCAGTGAAATTAAATTAATAAACCAAGCTCAACATCAGACATCAGAGAGAATATAATAAAATAAAGTTAGATTAAATGAAATAAGTTTTTCTCACAATTAAAGAAATACGAAAAAATGTATTCGCATCTGTTGGAATTAAATACACCCCAAGCTTTCTTTGTTCAGAAAACAATGCATTTTGAAGGTCTTAGAAGCTGTGCATAGGGTTATGTCTGTTTTAGAGCTGGCATGTCATTTACAGGTTTTCTCAATGTGTGTCTAAACATATGTATGTAAATGCATCATGTTAGCGATCACCTTTTGTTTCCTGATTTTTCATTTGAGAGCATTAACACAATGGTCTCCATTTTCTATACAATTCTGTGGCCAGTCTATATTGTTTCCCATGGGTTGCCATACAGTTACATAATAATAAGCTCCATATGCCCACCATCACTAATTACATCCCTGGATACAGATTAACCATGGCACCTTGAGATTTTCAGGCTTGTGTCCTTCTATGCTTAGCCATTTTTTTAACCACTCTACCCCTCCTTTTTCAATCAATCTGCAGCTCAAATTGATTTTGATAGCACAGGCCCTTGACCTAGTTTGGAAACAATAGACAAGGGTCCAAAATTTACGGATCGAGGAGCACATTGCAACTGCTCCCCCAGCAGAGGTCAATTCAGTATGCAAGGCTGTGTCCGATCCTCATGGCAAATGTGACCCCTGTTCCCCACCCCGCTCCCTCAGACGCCTGACTCGCTCCTGCCGTCAGCGCTGCTGAGCAGTGACGCAGTCTGACAGGTGAATGGCAACCATGTTTGTGTGGCCATTTCACCGCCCAGGCCCACTAACAAGCACTGAAACTAAAGCAAAGCCTTCTAGGACAAACTCTAAAAAATATGTTTTAACCGTGTGGACGTTGGTAAGGGTTCATCTGCACCATCTATTTGGCCAAATATCAACAAGCAAGCATCCAATGGAACCCTCTTTTGAGTTGTATCTAAAACTTGAAAGCTGGCAGACAGTTTTTTTAGAAAACATTTTTCCATGACATGCCTAATTAATTCATGTTATATAAAACCAAGCAAATAGTTACTACAATGCTTATTTCTGTTTATTTCAGCTTATGTAGAAATGTCATAAATTGTAATTAAACACAACAAAATGAGCCTTTGTTCATAAAACAGAAGGTTTGTAGACATGTTTCAAAAATTCAAGTAAGCTTTAGATCAAGCAAAACATTCCACTTGAATTTCTAACAAAATTTACAATACATTACATCAAATGTTTAAATGCCTTCATTTTCCTCCTTCCATTTTTCTTTGTCTCTCTCTCTCTCGACATACATATTTACATATATATTTGAGCACCATGCCGAATAAGTCTGGATGTGGTATCCTGCATTGATCGCATCCAAAATAAAAGTTTTTCTTTACATAATATATGTATGTGTGTTTTGCATATTTATTATACATACTCATACATACTCATTCATATGCATTTATATAATTCTATTCTTATATTTTATATGACACACACATATATATATATATATATATATATATATATATGTAATATATAAACATATTTCTCTTAAATATATGCATGCATGTGTTTGTATTTAAATATACATAATAAAGATACACTGTACACACCCATTTATTGTCTAAATTAATTTTAGATGCGATTAATTGCGATTTCATATATGCATGCAATTAAATATTTAGATATTTTATTTGGAAAATGTATTATTATTTATTATGCAGAACACACGTGTGTTTCTTTAGTACAGTAAAATACAGTAAAAGTGTCAATATTGTAAAATATAAAAATTTAAAATAACTTTTTGTATACACACTATACTGTGCAAACGTTTAGAAAATGATTAATTTTATTCATACAAACTAGTAACTTGCAAAATACATACGATTTAGCAAAAATTGTATAAATTCTAGTGAGGTTGTACAAATTTGTTCGAATTAGGCACCTCGTAAAATATGCACGAGACTGGTCTGGCTAAGCCATATATTGCAATTTGCTTTAGTTCTCCAGGAGCAAGTGAGATAAGAACATGCATAATCACATAGTCCTATATGTCACAGTCATATAGCCACATCCCCAACACTAAATATCTTATCTTCAGCATGCCTACCTAGACCTCCAACTGTTTTTATGAGTGAAAAATAGTCATTTTAAGCACGCAACATATGGCTCTCAAAAAAAAAAAAAAAAAAAAAAAAAATTATAATAATAATTCCAATTACTTATCCACGACACGTCTCCAGGATTTCCAGGGAAGGAACTGAATAAAAAGAGCAAATAAAAATAAAATATCAAACAATGAAAAGCTCACAAATGAGAAGTGTAAACAGTCGTGAGAATTACAAAGACAATGGCAAACATGCAATCAGGGCAATGAGTTGCTATACCGGATAAGAATGCTACATTATCCAAGATATGCTTCTAGATATCAGTAGAACTGAATAACGCCTTCACCTCATTGTTCATACTTGTGCATGTTCCAACCCTACCAACTTAACAAGCATGTGTCTTGCACGGAGACTCTGTGGTTTTTACAATTTTTTATTTGAAAGAATCTTCACTAAGAAACAGCTCCATGTGAGGCCAAAAATAAGGCGCATGTTGTGTTTAACTGCATGACTTGAAATGATTCATATCCAGTGATATGGCGGGATTCTGGGGAAACACTAGACCAGCAGGAACACATTCCTTACCACTTGTCGTTGGCGTGGGTGTAAAGTTTGTTTTTGTAAAAACACACACACACACCAAATGTTAGCATACCAAGTGCCAAGAAAAAAACGGATTTAATATGTCGGTTTGTCAGCTAATGCTAGCGAAAATATGCATTCAATATGAATTTCTCACATGTTTGAATTGCAACACAACTTGGGAATTCTTTTTAACTCTCATGTCCAGTCAAAACAAGCTAGTCCCAGACTAAAGCCCTGTTCACACTATAATTCTGTCTTCTAGCATACATAACAATTACATACATTTTATGCATTGTGTATGTGAGTATGGAGTGTAAACCATAGTGTTTCTATTTACATTACATTACATTTACATTTAATCATTTAGCAGACGTTTTTATCCAAAGCAACTTTAGAAACAAAGACAAGCAGGTTTCAATTCATTTAATATTATTTTTAATACGGTATGTTTAATAATTTATGATTTTGTCTGTTGTCATACATTTAACACATTTTGTTTTTTTTTTGAATTAGGTAATATTTAATTCTAATAGGTAATCTAATATCTAATGAAAGGTAACACTTGCTGAGAAATTTCTTGTTATGTTTATATCAGTTAGGGATTTAACAATTTTATTAACTTGTTTTCTTTCAGCTATGACAAGTTTGCATTTCATTTGGTTAGTCATAGGACCTAATCAGTGCTTATGCACATTGCTAAAATTATATACAAATAAAGCATTTCATCCACTCCAAATATGCAAAATCTCACAAAGAAATACAACACTTCTGCTAATAAAAATAAAGCTGACAAGCTATGATGACGATACATCATAATGAGAGATTTGCATGTAATTTTATTAAAGACGGTTTATTTTTTACTAAAAAACACCATATTAGGTATGGAATAAGAATTTTAATTAAGGTTAAATAAAAAGGGATTTATCTGTGTTAAAGAATCAGTAGCACATTAAAGCAGAGGGAAGTTTAAACTGTGAACAGATGATTTCAATCTGTGAAAAAAATAACTGTTCGTGAGAGATTTTTCTAAATAAGAGGAAGAGAGAACTTGTCTGCCTTGTCTGTCCTGTCTTTAATGTGAGAAATATACATAAAAATAAATGAATTAAGCAGAAGTGCAGCAGCAGATAGTAGGAAGTCTGAATGAAAGGTCGGTGGAGGAAGGCATGCTGGGGTGTGATAGCCTTCACATTCACTGCACATCCTGTTTGTTCAGCTCCTAAAACTTCTGATCTGCTCAGTTTTTCATGAATGGTTCTGAAGTGCAGGCTTCCCATTGGCCAACCGTCAGCCAATCAGAGCTGGGGTTGATGCCCACACAGCGAGCGCATGCAGCAGTTACCTCAGAGAACGTTTAACTAAAGCGCGACCACAATTCACCCACCCACCCACACACACACACACACACACACACACACACACACACACACACACACAGACAGACAAACTTTCCTCTGCCCCTGATCTATCGCTGTTTTTTTCTGCCCTCTCTGGACTCATCTGCTTTGTGTTGCAGAGTGACATTCTAGAAAAACATACAGTTGAGTGACTCGCGGGCTGCAAGCCTCTTCCTGCTGAAGCAGCCCTCACAGGAAAGAGCAGTTAAATGACCATAAATTTCTGCTTGTTACATGTGGTTGATGCAGTTTTGTGTGGCTGGCCTCCACAGTGGCTTTGTTTCAAGATTGAGCTGCTTTTTCCTCTCCTTTTATCTTCACCTGCTATCCCGCTTAATATCCGAAGCTCATTCTGTGCTGCTTGTAATTCAGTTACCACCATAAAAAAAAAAAAAAAAGAATCACTCTAAAAATGTATTCACTTATCCTTATGTCCAAGACTTTCTTTCTTGGGTGGAACAAGAGAAAGTTAGCAGAATGATAAAGCTGCTCTTTTCTAGGAAAGTAAGTAAACAACTTTCACCGTATGGAAAAGCAGCCTTATCTATATAAATAAAAAGACAAAATAATAAATTATCTATATATATAAATGAAAATAAAATAAACAATGTACATAAACCAAAATATACTATGGTAATTAGTGCTGTCAAACAATTAATTGCAATTAACCTTACACAAAATAAAAATTGTTTGCATGATATAATAGAAGTTGTTTGGATAATATATATATATATTAGGGGTGGGTATAGATAATTTTTTTTTAATCTTAGTAATGATTACTTAAAGTTTGCCAGTAAACCTTACTTAAAGTTTTTTAGGGCAACCAGTTTCCTTATGTTTTTTAAGTAAATTCTACTTAACCGGGTTGTGTTTTGTTTCACTGACGTTCTTGGTGATTTTAATCCCATCCGAATATGCCATGTCTGTGTTTTTCTCTCACAACCTCTGTGATAATTCAGAGTCCAAATGCGATGTCTTGCGATATTATTTTTCACAATGCATTTTCTTGTGTGTTTTAGCCAACGCGATATGCCATAGATGCTCTTACCGCACGCACGTTTAATATATTTTGATATATAAATGAAATAAATAAATACAAATAAAGAGCCAGATCATGTAAACTGTTAAGTCTGGCTATTGTAATAATTGTATCAGGTAAGATTACTCACGTTAATTTCTGCACACTGTTACATATGTTTTAATTATCAAAATTAAACATGTTACTACAAATAAAAATCATAATAGTTGAACTAAAGTAACAACACATCAACATGGTTTTGCTGTACTAGCCATTTAGCTTCACCATGCTATTTGTGATTGTAATCAATCTGAAGGACTGTAGCAATGCACGCATACGCAGGATGTACAATACAGACCCTCTCGCCTCTGTGTTAGTCCCATCTGAAATGGTGCATGAAAATCACGGACGACAGGTGATAAGAATTGAAGCTCACAGGTACAGTAGTTTAGAAAACTAGTCCCGCCTGAATAGGGCTATAGTGCAATTCC
>JAUCNO010000873.1:2091557-2101703 GCA_032353835.1 Enteromius viviparus | reverse complement strand
ATCAGGTGCGTTAACAAAGAGAGAGATGCAAAATACGCAGAGCAGGGGGGCGCCAGGACCAGGGTTGAGAACCACTGTACTAGATAATTTAAATAGTCAGATATGTGATGAAAACTTTTTAAGCAAGCAGAGTAAACTGCACGCACCAGGTGTCAAATAAAAGAAAATTAATGAATAGAAATATCTTCGTAATGAATTCACAAATCACAAAAAATTCATTTCGAGTCATTATGAAAATTTTGTCATTGATCACCAACCCCCATGTCACTCCAAACCTGTAAAAACTTTGTCTTGGTAACACAATTTAAGATATTTTGGATAAAAATGTTATGGTTTTGTTATGGTGCTGAATCGTTAAATAAATGTATTAAGTAGCAATTTAAGCTATGAGTAAAACGTTTTGTGTTGTTGTCTTGGAATTCTGGTAATTACGACATTCTGTGAACGCAGCATTAGTCTAGCCAAGAATTAAACAGGCTGATTTCCTGGAGGAAGACTACAGCTATTTCAGAACTGAATGTAGGCTTAAATGAAACCTACCAGTTCATTCATTTTTGTCCTAATGTTGGAAATGGAAATGTTCCTTTTTTTCCTTTCTATATTGTGCTATTAACTTGATTTCATATTTTTTTCAATCTCAACAATCTGTTGCTGTACATTACAACTAATGTATCTTCTTTCTTTTTTCTAGTGATGGATGGAATTTGACCCTTGTGTTCCTCATGCTTACAGTAATGTGGAACAGAAAGTCAAAGCTGGATAATTTTATTTGTTCCTAGTCACTCTGGTGTACTCTTAATACTACTACTACTACTAATAATAATAATATTAATACGTAAATATAACTGGGAATGTAGATCTTAATAAATGTTACTTATAATTTCTAGAACTACAAATATTTGTGGTCAGTGTTTATTAGAGAGATATTTTGTTAAAAAGGTTGGATTTTTTTTTTATTTTTTTTATTTTAGTTATCTTTTACTTGAAGTAATTTCAAGTTTACAGTATTTTACACAAACTTCTTTCGTCCTGTTTTTTCAGGGTGCCAAAATAATTATGACCACAACCCACCCAATCTCTCTCTCTCTCTCTCTCTGTTGTGTTAACTCAGATAAGCACTGTTGTTTTTAATCTAGTTCATTTTAGTTCAGGAATTTATTGTCCAGGAGTTCATAAACTTTAATGTTAAACAGTTGAATTCTACTGTTTTTGAATCCATTCAGCCAACCCTCCAGTCTGGCTGTAGGACCTTTAGCTTAGCATAGATTATTGAATCTGATTAGACCATTAGCATTAGCAAAAATTACCATTACAACATTTTTCCTATTTAAAATTTACCCAACAGAAAATGAAAAGTTGAGATTTTATAGGCTGATATGGCTAGGAACTATTCTCTTATTCCAGTGTAATAACTTTACTTCCATACTATGAGTATACTATGGATGCATTTGAACCTCTTGAATTTAAATGAACACAATTCACTGTGCACATATTCAGACATATTAGGTGTCCTTCTGAAGTCAATTGAAGTTCTTTTTTTACATTAAACCTGAAACATTTTAATAAAGCAGTTCCTTTCTGCATAAATACTGGACAGAAACACAGATGAGGGAAAACACAACACAGGCCACTACGAGAAAGTAACTAGAGTTAGAAGCATCTTGCTATTGATGTTGAAGCTGTCCAATAGTGAAAGTGTAAGAACAGAAAATTGAAAACTCCACAAATAAGCGTCTAAGAAAATTAGCACGTTGTAAGAGTCAGAATCCAGTCATCCAAACTCACAGGTAATGATACTATTCAAGAATATTTGTCAGTTCTGTGTATGACTTTTTACCATTTTAAAATTTTGTTAAACCATATAAACTGTACCAAAAATGTCTGAAACTGTGAATGACTAGATGGATAAAGATTCAATACTTGACCCTGAAGACCGGATAGAAAGAATTGTTGATATCTACATCACTGCAGAGGCTGCAAGGGACATGAAACATGAAAAAGACACAGAAGACTTCAATACAACAATCCCTCAAAAAGCTCAACACACAGGTAACTAACATTCAAGAAATAGTTCACCAAAAATGAACATTTTTAGATGATTTATTCACCGCCAGTGAATAAATCCAGTATGATGCTCCACCAAAAAAAAAAAAAAATCGAAAATAAGTTTTGAAAATCCATATTAGGATTTCCATCCTCTACTACGTCATTAAGGCAAATAATCGAAAAAACTTTTGTACACAAAAATGTTTATTATGAATGTGATTAAATCACACTTTATCGTTTGACAGCACTAACTTATTTTATTTTTTGAAAATGTTGGTAGAAGACTCTTTGTCAATTTTACTCTATTGCTTTGTTTTAGGCAACGGGGTGTCCCGGGGCTTGAAACTGTCAGGGAAGGAAGGGCTAGTGATGCTGGGTGCTAAAAAGGTGCCATTGTCAGGTGAGGTCTGGTTCAGGAGTAACAGAATGGCCCATCTCGGCAATCTCACAGCACATAATCTTATCAACTGTTTATCTCCTGAATTACAAATAACAATATTCAATATTTTTTCAACATTTTTTTTTTTTCATTGTTTGTCGGAAGAAAACAGGTTGCGAAGATAGTTTAATTGCATTAACAAAGGCACTCACTCTCTAGTAACCTAGCAACGTAGGGAGAAATACACTAACAACCAATCATGTAACTGTATCACGTTTGGTTGCGCCAAATCGTTATCTCACGCTAGTTTGCTGGGGGTTAGCATAATGTTGGAAATTAACACTGTGATTGACACAACCAATAAAATCTTCTTTGGGGTGGAGTTTGTGCTGACGTTGATTGGGAGAAAAAAATTGGGTCAATGGGAGGAAGTCACGCCCGATTTTGGAGATCTCCAGTATGCTTTTAGTTTTAGGTAAGAATGTACTTTAATACTTATTTGAGCCACAATATACCACACTTTTTGTTATTTATATCATTTGTAATTTTCAGCTGAGATTACAAGAACATTTTGTAGCTGTAATTTTCAGAAACAAGACCGGGATCCCAGTACAGGAGAAAAATATTTTATTTTGCAGCAAAAGAACTCTTAAAACACACTGAAAAACAAAACCCTCAGCGATCTGTTGCAAAAAAACGAATCGTCAGTATATCCATTCTTGTCAGCACGGGAGGATCAGTCTGGCTTCAGCACACACAGTAGGAGAAGATGAGCTGAGCTGATGAGAGAAGATCGTCTGTAAAAGACAAATCGGTTAATCATGTTTCCCAACACGCTATTGAAGCCCTGGAAGACAAGGGGGGCATTAGTGAGCCCAAAGGGAAGGGCCAGGTATTCATAGTGCCCCGAGGGAGTATTGAAGGCTGTCTTCCACTCATCCCCCTCGCGAATGCGGACAAGATGATTGTATTGCAGAGGTCTAGTTTCGTGAAGACCTTGGCTCCCTGCAAAAGTTTAAAGGCTGATGACATTAAAGGCAAGGGGTACCTATTATTTACAGTAATATTATTTAAACCTTGATAATCATTGCAGGGACGATGAGAGCCATCCTTCTTCTTAACGAAGAAGAACCCAGTGCCAGCAGGGGGAAGACGAGTAATATATGAGACTGGCTTTGAGAGATTCTTAAGTATATTTGTCCATAGCCTCTCGTTCTGGACCAGACAGGGAAAACAGGTGCCTGGGAGGAGGTCGATGGCACAGTCGAACGGCCGATGAGGAGGATGTGAAGTGGCCAAAAACTTGCTGAAAACCAGCCACACATCATGGTACTCTCTCAGGTCTCCAAAGATATCAATAGACTCAATCTGCAGCACAGAAGACAAAGACACAAGAGGAGAAGCAGCACCCAAACAACACACATGACAAGAAATACCCCAAGTCAAAACCTGCCTGCGGCCCCAATCCATATGAGGGTTGTGCTAGACCAACCACAAATGCCCCAAGACTAAATTGACAAAAGGGGAATCCATGAGTAACAGCACAATCAACTCGCAGTGATTGCCTGAGACTATGAGACTTACACTGCGAGTGGAGTATGTGATGGTGGTTACAGGCCGGCCAGAAAGACTCCGGACAGTGAGAGGGGAGGAAAGGGGAATGGCAGGGAAGCCCCAATTCCTGGCAATAATGCTTTCCAAAAAACTGGCCTCTGCACCAGAGTCAATAAGGGCCTTGCAGGGGTGGACAGACTCTAGATAGGTGATGGTGGCATGTGGATGCGGGACTGACGGGAGGCAGGAGAAGAGAAACACACCAGGACTCTCAGATTAGCTAGTGGGCTTTGGCTTTTAAAGGGCAAGTAATGGTGAAGTGGCCCAGGCAACAACACTAAAAACAAAGACCCTGAACCAGCCTCTGTTGTTTCTCATAGGCCGACAGTCGCAAACTCCCCAACTGCATAGGTTCTGTGTCCGTTAGAGATGGGGGGTTGGAGGATGAACTTTGAAGCGATGAGTCTCCTCTTGATCCCCAGAAGTGAGAGAAGATAAGCCGCGCAGGCAGAGACGACTTTCCACTCGAAGGGCCAGATTAATGAGGCTCCTCGAGTCCTGTGTCCGGTTGCATAAAGCACCTTAAGTTTTTCACTTAGGAATACAGGAATACATTCCCCTTACCTAAGGCAATACCTCAAGGGTGTTGCATATAAACCCTTAAACACTTCTCTTAGTAAAGGGGAATCGTTACGTATTTCATGACAGCGCCCCAGGTGTTTCCGGTATATAGGTCTATTGTTTCCATAGAAACACTACAGTAAATATAAACATTCACGCAAACAACTAGTACATATGGACAAAAAATGGTAAAGAAAAAAAAAAACAAAAACAAAAGAAAACCAAATGGGACAGGGTATAAGCAGGTATTAATTTTAATTTTTCGGAAAAAATGTGTATTGCAAAAATACGCAAACACCCACTCCACCAGCCATAGCAAGGGATGATGTTTTACAACTGCAGAGAGATGTGCTGCAGTTACAGAAGGAGAAACTGCAGCTACAAATTTCATAAAGACAAAGTTTTGCAGCTACAAAATGAAGGAAGGATTACAATCAGTTGATGAATAAATATATTTAATTACATATTTAAAATGTTGTGTTATATAATGATAATAATGAATATATACAAGAGTAAAAATGACAATATTAGATAGAAATGTAAGTTATAATAAAGTAATAACATTACTACTAATAATAAACTTTTATATTATTTACAAGTTAATGTTAACGCTAAATAACCTATTTTATTATTATTATTACAAATAATAGTAATAATTATATATATATATATATATCTTATTGATAATATTACTACTACCGTAACTACTGTACAACTAATCAAAAAAATGCATTCACAATGGCATCTCTGACAGCCTGCCGAATATCATGTTGCAGAATCAGATGCACTTCTTCATGACCATCTTCTTCCTCATGCTCATCCATACTTAGAAAGGTTAAAGAGTACAACGCATGCTACAATGATTTTGGAAGCCCTGGGAGGCTCAACACGCAGTTTGCTGGCTGATCGTCCTCTCCATTATTGACCTTGTGTGTGTCAATGAATAGTTGTACCTTTCCTACAGGGGTAAATCAAAGACTATCATCAGTGTTGACCGTGCTTTATTAAGTCTTTATTAATTACATGCCTGTGCAGCATTGAGGGGATTGATGAAGGGCATCATGAGCCATGGTTGGCAGGGGTAACCACTGTCCCTGAGACCGCTATGCATTCCAGCTTCAAATCTCTACCAATTTTGCTCTCTGCCATGATTCTAGGATCATGTGTAATCCCGGGCCAGGATGCAACGATATTTGCGATGTTGCACAGATGGTCAAATACTAATTGTATATTTATTAAATGGTAGTTTTTTCTGTTTATGTACTGATCTTTGTGTGTCCGGGGCGCCTTTATCCTGATATGTGTGGTGTCAATCAAACCGCATATTCGGGAAAAACCTGCTTTTCGAAAAAAGGGGAGGAGCCTCCGTCGGAGCAGCTTAGTCTGGGCCGCTCTCTCCTCCCGGGTCAGCAGCAGGCTTAAACAGGGAGATATGGAAAGTGGGTGAGATATGATAGTTCTCAGGTAATTCCAAACGAAAAGATACAGGGGTGATTTGTTTGATAATTTTGAAGGGGCCCACGTACCTCGGACTCAGCTTTCTGCAGGGGAGGCGAAGACGAAGGTCTCTGGATGACAGCTAGACCCACTGACCCACTTGGTATCCTGGGCCCTCCCTCCGACGACGATTAGCTTGCTGGGTGATTTGGCGGACGGCTTGTCGTAGCTGGGTATGAGCGGCGTCCCAAGTGGCTTCACTCCTCTGCAGCCAGTTATCAACGGTGGGTAGATTTGTGGGTTCTCCTGACCAGGGGAACAGTGGTGGTTGTAAGCTGAGTACGCACTGGAATGGGGTCAGGTTAGTGGCCGGTTTTCTTAGAGAGTTCTGTGCATACAAAGCCCGAAGCAGTTACTCGCTCCAGTCCTGCTGGTTATTGTGACAGTAGATCCGCAGGAAACGAGACAGCTCCTGGTTTAGTCGCTCTACCTGACCTTTAGACTGGGGATGGTATCCAGAGGTGAGGCTGATGTTGATGTTGAGTTGGGTGCAGAAAGCCCGCCAGACTCGGGAGGTAATCTGTGGGCCACGATCCGAGACGATGTCCTCGGGAAGACCGTAGAACCGAAATACTTGATTCATGAGGGCTTGAGTGGTCTCCCAGGCTGTCGGAATCTTGGGTAGGGGAATGAGGCGACAGGCCTTTGAAAATCTGTCTATGATGGACAGGATGGTGGTGTTCTGTTGGGAGGGAGGCAGATCCGTGACAAAGTCGATGGCGATGTGTGACCATGGCCTTTGGGGAATG
Organism: Enteromius viviparus; assembly: GCA_032353835.1. Lineage (NCBI taxonomy): Eukaryota > Metazoa > Chordata > Actinopteri > Cypriniformes > Cyprinidae > Enteromius > Enteromius viviparus. The sequence continues at coordinate 2,094,857 of JAUCNO010000873.1, read as the reverse complement.
GGTAAGGGCTGGAGGAGGCCCGCTGGGCGAAGATGAGAGGCCTTGGAGATATTACAAGCCGCACAGTCCTTGACAAAGGCTATGACATCCTGAGGGAGCGTGGACCACCAGAAGCGATTTGTGACGAGCTCCTGGGTGGCCATGACTCTGGGGTGGCCTGCACTGGGGTTGTCATGCACCATGTGGAGAAGACGGGGGCGGAGACCCTCGGGGACATAAATTCGTTCCGGTGGGCAGTTGGGGGGGGTAGGATCTAGAGGGCGTCATTGATCTCCGCCATGATGTCCCAAAGCACTGGGGCCACAATGCGGGTGGGGTTGATGACGGTAGCGGCCTGGTTGTCCAGCAAGGGTAGGTCAAACCGCCTTGCTGTTCCTGGAACCCGGTCTGTAGGTGATCTTAAATTCAAAACGACAAAAGAACAGGGACCATCTATCTTGGCGGGAGTTGAGGCGCTTGGCAGATCTCAAGTACTCTAAGTTTCGATGATCCGTGAAGCACCAGGAAGGGGGTGCCTGCTCCCTCCAGCCAGTGTCGCCACTCTTCTAGAGCTGCCTTCATGGCTAGTAGTTCCTTGTCCCCAACCTCGTAATTTCTCTCCGCAGAGTTCAATTTGCGAGAAAAGTATGCATAAGGAAATAACTTAGGAGGGTTTCCATGATGTTGTGAGAGGATAGCACCGACCCCGAAGTTGGAGGCGTCGACCTTGACAATAAACTGGCGATCGGGGTTGGGGTGGTGGAGGATGGGGGCTGACGTGAAGCGTGATTTTAGATCCTGGAATGCCTTCTCGCTTTCAACAGTCCATTTTAGACGCTGGGTGTTTCCACGAGTCAGCGAGGTGAGGGGGGCGGCGATGAGGCTGAACCCCCGAATGAACCTCCTATAAAAGTTTGCAAAGCTCAGGAAACGCTAAAGTTCTTTGATGGACTGTGGTCGGGGCCAGTTTACCACCGCGGAAACCTTGTTATCGTCCATGGCCACTCCCTCAGCGCTGATGATGTACCCCAAAAAGGAAATAGTATGGAGGTGGAATTCGCACTTTGGGACCTTGGTGTAGAGCTGGTGCTGTATGAGTCTCTGAAGTACCGCCCGTACGTGTAGCAGGTGTTCTTGGAGATCATTCGAGTAAATCAGAATGTCATCGATGTAGATGATCACGAACTGGTTCAGCATGTTCCGAAAGATGTTATCAACCAGGGCCTGGAAGGCGGAGGGACTGTTCGATAATCCGAAGGGCATAACGAGAAATTCGTAGTGCCCCGTAGTGGTGGAAAAGGCCGTCTTCCACTCGTCCCCAGCCTGGATGCGTACCAGGTTGTACGCGCAGCGGAGGTCCAACTTGGTGAAAAGGCGGGCCCTGCGGAGCTGTTCCAGGGCCGCCGGGAACAGGGGTAGTGGGTAGCGGTACTTACTTTATGGTCAGTTCGTTCAGGGCTCGGTAATCGATACAGGGGCGTAGAGAGCCGTCCTTCTTTTTAACGAAGAAGAAACCTGCAGAGATGGGTGACGTGGATGGGCGAATGAACCCCTTGGCGAGCTCCTCGTCGATGTATTTTTTCATGCTAAGAGTCTCTGGCTGGGACGGGGTGAAGTGCAAGCCAGGGGAAGCCCAGAATGACGGGGTGACTGGGTGAGCGTATAACGTGGAACTGTAGTGACTCGGTGTGCTCAGTAGGGGCATCATGGCCATGAGTGGTGATGGTGAGGGTGAGTGCTTCCGTGAGGTGTGAGATCCTGCCACAGCCTAGTGGGCGTCCGTAGAGGGCTGCCACGGCCACATGCGGGGAACATGGAACGAGAGGGAGATGGTGTGTATTAGCAAAGTCCGAGTCAATAAAGTTCCCCGCAGCCCCCGAATCAACAAAGGTCTTGGTTACTATGACACAGTCTCTATCCAAAAGGCGGGCCTCTACCACCAGGGAAGTAGACAGGTAATGAGGGCTTACCCGGGCAGGTGCTGGACGAGGTGGTCGGGTGGGGCAGGTGGCTCGGTAATGACCCGCCTGGCCGCAGTAGAGGCATAACCGGTTCCAGATGCGGCGTTCACATTCCTCCTCTTTGAGATGGGTGAAACCGATCTGCATGGGTTCCTCGTGGCTGGTGTTGAAGACGCTAGGGAGCGCTGGAGTGTAACGGCGCCCCCTGCGGGAGCGGAGGAGATGATTGGTCTTAATCGCCAGCTCCATATACTGCTCCAGTGACTTTCCCTCGTCCCGGCAGGCGAGTTCAGCCTGGAGATCCTCGCGGAGACCACGACGAAACACAGTTTTTAGGGGTTTGTTCTCCCAGCCTGTCTGAGCTGCCAGCGTGCGGAAGGCAAGATTCAGCAGTTCGTCCTCAGCCTCCTTGCAATCAACCGGATGGTTAAACACTTCCCTGAATTGCTGTAGAAAGTGCTGGTAGGAGGGGAACGCCATCCGCTGGCCCTCCCAAAGCGCGGTGGCCCATTGCAGTGCTCTGCCAGTGAGAAGTGAACAGATCAAGGAGACTTTGCTATCCTCTGTGGTGTACCCCTGAGGCTGTTGATTGAGCTAAATAGAGCATTGTAACAAAAAGCCTCTGCAGTTTCCCGGGGAGCCGTAATATTTTTCGGGCAGTGCCATCTTGGAGGATCTCGCGGCGGGTGCCGGCGGCGTGGTAATGGTGGCCGCCGCGGGCGCTTCGGGAGGCGGTCTAGGCGGATTAATGGCCGCCGTGAGCGCGTTCACTGAGCGAACCAACTCCTCTATCATCGAGGCAAGTGTGCTCAGTTGTTGGTGGTGCGTAGCCAACAGCGAGCCCTGTCTAGAAACTTCCGATATAATTTCATACAAAGCTGCTGGATCCTGTGCTGGCGAAGTTATCTGTGATGCACACTCTAGGTCATTTGGATCCATAAGCAAAGCTTTATTTAAACATAGTCGACAAGCAATGGGTACAAACGCCGGCAAGCGGAAGTGGTAAAGACAGGCAGAAGAATAGTCCGAAGACAGGCTTACTTTCAATGGGCAGGCAGCAACGTTCGTAGTCGGGGTACACAGTCCAACTTCATACACGGTAATCCAAACACAGAAGGGAATGCTCAGGAATACGTCCATAGAAGAAACGATATAACTTCGCACTGAGAAGCGGAAACCCGCCCCTTAAATGGGCGGAGAGAGCGCGCAAAAAGCGCGGAAGGAGCCGAGGTGCGTGGGCAAACACAGTCCGGGGGTGGTACTAAAACTCGGGAGAGGGTTCCCGCTGCTGACGGTCGGAGAGCGCCACAGAAGCGCTGTTTGTGACAGAGCCCCTCCCCTGCGAGCGGCTCCCGAAGCG
>JAUCNO010000873.1:2061323-2091457 GCA_032353835.1 Enteromius viviparus | reverse complement strand
GTTACATACTAGATACACATCTAGTTACTATGTAAGTACACAGGTATTAGGGACACTTAATATAAAGTGGGACCAAATATGGTAACGTCTGCGTAGTGCATAGTTTGCCCCACTATCCCAAGGAGGCTAAACAGATTGGGTCTCCAATCGCTACATCAAACTTCAAAGCATTCTAAAGAATAAAGTCACCACTGACCTAACCAGACCAGTTGTCTGGTCCCAAACTTTAAATACGTATAACACACACACACAAAGACATTTTCTCTATTTTATGCTACGAATATGCAGTTATAAATGTAACTCCCTAACTGTTTCTGAGAATTTTTACAGACTTGTCTCCATTCATCCTCAGATATATCCTCGTTCAATCCCATCTTCCATAGTTCAAGTTTCGGTATTGTTGATTCAGTAGACCCTAAAACAAGCCAGTTGTAAAAAACTGATATTAATCCTTTATTATTGCATTTCTTAGTAATTAATTCCTCCAAAGAAGAAAGTACTGGCAAATTTAATGATTGGTTCTGCCTAGAAAGAACAAAACTTCTTATCTGTAAGTATTTAAAGAAATGTTTTCTTGGAATATTATACTTAGTAGATATCTGCTCAAATTACATCAACGTTCCCTCCTCAAAAAGATCACTAATTTTGCTTAATCCCTTTTCAACCCACAACCTGTGCCTGGTTTGATAATGTGTTGCCCCAAATGAGACTATACTGGGATAAAGAGTCAGTTATTTTCACATGCTCTCTAACTTCATACTTCAATCATATTACAAACTATTGTTGTTTAAACTTATCTGAATATATACACAAGTTTAAAGGTAACGCAAAACCACATGACTCTATATGCACCCAGGATGGTTTATTTCCAGAGGAAAAATAAAACATTATCGTTCTTAAATGTGCAGCTAAAGAGTACCAGTACAGGTTGGGACATTTTAACCCTCCAGTGTCAAATGGAATATAAAGAAGAGAAAGACGAACTCAAGGGCATTTCTTGTTCCAAATAAATTTCCTGAATAATGGATTAATCTTTGAGAACATTCCAGCTGGTGGCGCCAAGGAGATATTTTGGAATAAATACATGAATTTATGCAAAATATTCATCTTCAATATATTTATCCTTCCGATCAATGAAATTGGTAGAGATAAAAATCTCTCCAGATCTTTAGATGTTGGTTCCATAATAACATTATAATTTGTAGAAATTATATTTTCTAATTGGGGAACAATTTTTATACCCAAATATGTAAAGCTAGGTGATAATTTCAAGGTAAATAAATGTGATGTATTTGGACAGCTATCTTTAATAAGCAGCAATAATGATGACTTTGATGTGTTAAATTTATAACCCGATATATTTCCTTTATAACCCGATATATTTCCGAACTGATCGATCAGGTCTAGATCTGGTCTGGAGCAGGTTTTATTCTCTAAACTCTGAGTTTCTGTCGGTCTCCTCCCCTTTTTTAAAGACAAAGCGGTATTTCTCGCCATAGCTTTAGTCATTTAATGCCCACATTTCGGACACAAACAGAGAAGAAAGTTACGAGAATTACCTTTTTTGGAGAATCCCACAGATAAAGAGGCTGTATTAATTCAAAGAGAATTATGTTACATTTACATCGGGCAAGGATTTTGAGACCCAGAATGGATCTTATTGTCTTTTCCTTTTTAACGGTGGTATTGTGTGATTGAGCTATCCGGGATAATTGTTAAAAATCTGTGACAAGTAGATACTTTTCTAGCGGCCGAACATTAATAACCAATTGTGTTTTTTTTTGTCTTTTTTGGGCTCAAGTTTCATCTTTAAGTCAAGTCTGAGCGCTGGTTTATACACTGAGTCGTGGTCTAGGGGTTTGATGACATCGTCAGCACATGGGCGACCCGGGTTTGCTTCCTGTGTTCATCGTAATGTTTTTTTTTTTTTTGCTAAAATAGAAGTAAAATAATTATTTTCGTCAACCACCGTTACACCCCATATTGTAAATTTTTTGTTTGAGCTTTACAGTTTTTCGTTGCTATCAATTAAGTTACATTTATCCATAATCTAATCCTTTCCAAAAAATAATACTAGCTTATAATAATATTAATAAATAATATCAATATTAGCTTCAAATCATCTCACTGACCTTCAGATAGTAACTTTGCATGAGCACATCAAGTTCAGCTGGAGCAGTTCAGATGTTGCCATGGTGACTCGTAATATCTGCGCTCCACTGATAATGGCTTTTTAGAGTCGCGGTGTACACGCTTAATTCTGAGTTTCTAATCTCTGGGTTGGGCAACTCAGAGTTCAAGTTTAAACTCCGAGTTGTTTGAACCTCCTTTCTAAAATAGGCCCCCAGACTTTGCCTGTCATTCGAGTCTTGTTTCACTGTTTGGATTTTCTCGCTGCCGACTTCTGCTTCTGCTTCGGCTTCTGATTCGGACACGGCTTTACATAGTAATCGACCTTTGCTTTGGAATACGTTTACTCTTTTGTCTCTGCCTACGTTGATTAAGTCTGCCAGTGATATTGATCTTGTCTGTCTTGACCCTGAGCCTAGAGCCTTGAAAACTCCCACGCTTCCTTGCCTCTATTCATAACAAGTAAATTATATTTGTATGATACTAATAAAAAATGCTTGCGGTGAATCAGATGAGACGAGTGATGTGCTGAGTGATTGACAGGAGGCGTGGCTATGTAGGACACCGGTGTGTCTGACGTAAGAGAGAAAGAAAGTGCAGCGGATCATTTACGTTAATCACAGATCCGTGTTCATGGGTGGTCATGTCCCAGGTCGTTTAAATCGAATATGTTGGCTTGCCAGATAACATAACTAGGCTGTTTAGCAGTACTCATTTGAATGTCCTCTTTTGTCCTCAATGTTTCTCGAAGAACCCTGAGATTCCTGAAGCGTCCCATATTGTCCCTCTAAGCTACATTTCATACATTGGCTCTTCCATTTCAGTGGCATTTACAGCGTTAATGATCATCATGTTTCTGTGCCAGAAGTAAGTTCATTATTAAATCAGATTTCTCATACAGTTTTAGAATGAGATCTGTGGTACAGATATGAAAAGGTAACGTGACTCATCATACTCCCCACAGGAAGAAGCAATGTGATCATTCAGTCATCATTCATGTGCAGCTCTCAGGTTCCCTTTTCTTGTTGCACATCTCATTCTTGTGCACGGTGGGGTTTTCAGGCCGTGAAGATGATTTAGTCTGTAAAACTCTAGGACTTCTCCTACACTGGTGCCTTTTAGCCACCTTCACTTGGACAGCCATCGAGGGCTTTCACCTGTACCTGCTCCTGGTGCGGGTCTTCAATATCTACATCAAGAAATACTTGCTGAAACTAAGCCTTGTGGGATGGGGTAAGTTCAAATTCATGTTTTTGCATCAATAGTAGTTATACTATTTCTGCATTATTCTGCAAAATTCTGGCTATACAGCTCCATGAAAAAGAAAAAAACACTGAGATTTATTTAAACTATATTTCCTTAATAATAGCTTCATTCTGTGTAGGAATAAATTCAGCAACATACACAATTCTTTTATTTTATGTCATAAATATTAGATGTGCATATTTGAGCTATACTGATCTATCTGGCAGGATATCTCCTAGCATTCTCTTTTTATATCAGTTTTGCATTTGTTAACACTATTGGGCAGGTTTAGGGTTGGATTTGGTATAGGGAATGGTTTCCAAGCATTAACACAACAGTATGTACCTATATCAACGTAATGTGCAAGGGTTTATGTATTGAACCTGTGTTTTAGCGTTTATGCTGTGAAACATGCATGTAAAAACAGGGTTGCACAAAAAGGTTGTAAATACATCTAAAAGCAACTTCAGATGCTGCTTTTTAGCCACCCATGCAAAAACGGCTTAGGTTGATACAGTACAGATATCATCGATGACAATGAATCGATTTATGAATTTAATTTTAAAGATGACATTTCATCTTTTTGACCACATAACAAAAATATATATAAAGGTAACAAATACCTCTGAAAATCAATGGATCTTTTATGGCAATAAATATAAAAATTATCTGACATTCTTGTTCAAAGTGTTACTTAATATTTTTTTGTTATCTTCTTGTAACTAAGAGCACCGTTATATATGTGTGTGTGTGTGTGTGTGTGTAGATGTATTAGTGCTGTCAAATAGAAAGGTTTGATTGATCAATTCGCCCCTTGAATATTCAAGGTTTACTTTTTTTTTTTTTAAATCCCTGAACTTAAAAACAACCTTTAAATAACAATTAAATGTGAATTAAACATGTATTATAAGTTTGTTTAATTGTATTATTCTTTTCTGTAGGTGTACCCACCATTACAGTTATCATATGCGCTGTGACTAAAGTGTATGGCAAACATACCATTGAAAACTCAACAATCCCACCTCTGTAAGGTCAAGCTATGCACTGCAGTTTTACTTCATCATCTCTCAGGCCTGTAACAGGAGTGTTTTCATTGGCTTCTTCTCCTTTAGATGCTGGATAACCACCCAGATAGTGAGCTACATTACTGTCAACGGTTACCTCGGGCTGGTGATGCTCTTTAACACGGTAATGCTGGGGGTGGTGCTGGTTAAGATGCACAAACTGAGATCACAAACTCTTCAGGTAAAAGACAACCGGAGGAGGGTATGGAAAGAATGGGTGTCTCTTCTCGGGCTCAGCTATGTTCTGGGAGTGCCTTGGGTACTGGTATTCTCCACCTATGGCCCCCTGAGTATCCCTGCGCTCTATATTTTCACCATTCTCAACGGTTTACAGGGTAAGATTTTACTACAGTGTTATTTGACACTAAAGAATGCATCGATTTAAGTATCGACTGTCACTTTCATTAATACCGCAGTCCCATCAATTTTTCATCAAAAATATCTTAATTTGTGTTCTGAAGATGAACAAATTTATGACAGAATTTTCATTTTGGGCTGAACTAACCCTTTAGGTGCTCTGACCTTTACAAAAATACACATACATATATCCATAAAAAGTTAACACATCAATAGATCAAATTGAAAGTAGAAACTCAAATAATTTATGGCTGAGTATTGGTTCACTCATCCTTAATAATGAATGATTGGATGCGCTTTGCCTCAAATCTAGCACTGATGCAGTATTACAGATTATGTCAGTCCAAGGCTCTGAGCTTTAGCATTTTTCAGACCTGCCATGTACTTCTGTCACGTCCACATGTTCTCAAATGTCCAAAGCCGCAAGTGTGGGTCCTGGGGCTGACCTGATTCATGAAATTACACGTGGTTTCAAAACACAAGTTATTTTCAGGGTAAGTTGCTAAAGTCAGGTTAATTTGTTGCAAAGGGTTTGCTAAATGCGTTGTGACGTCACTGCAAGGGGGGAAATTATAATGAATGAGTATAACTCAAACTGACTAGCCATCTTAGCAAAAAACAACATGATTTTAAATATGTGCATTTAAATTTGTTTGTAAAAGTATATATTTAGAAATTATTTGTAAAAAAGTAATATAAAAAGTTCAAAACACAACATGTTGGCGCCACCTGCTGGTCCAAACTGTGCAAATGCAATGAAACCTCAGACCAAGTAGTCTATATAGCTTATTGAAAAAGTATCCTACAAATAAACAAACTGGAGATCCCTTTGAACGCAACATTTTTACTGCTTTATCATCAAATCGCCCTACCTTGTGCTTACCTCACAGATGTTTACGCTCCTTTTATTGTTTTTGTTGGTCGTTGTTGCTTCTTCTGGAGTAGACTCGCCGATTCTCCCGGATTTTTCGCTGGTAAAGCACGACCATAAGTGTGTTATTTTCGCTTTTTGCATCACTAAACTACGTTAGATTATATTACTGCGCTAGTAACGTTAGCCTAGCTACAGAAGCTGCAGCCAATGAGCGCGAGGATTCTCTCCGACGGTCGGGTCACGTCATTTCAACATGGCGAAAAACTACTAAAATAAATAGAATAAATAATATAAAATAATAATGATTTTTTTTCCCCCCACAGATTGTAACATTATGTTTGAAGCTCAAACATTTAACCCTATAAGCAGTGTTATTATAAGAAATCTGATATATTTTTAATAATTAAACACGTCCTTGACGAAACATGCATAAAATAAATGTTGACATATTTTTGTTGATTTTAAATCGCATTTGCTTTTTTTATTTGAATGGGGTCAAAATTTGCAATGATAGCATATCATCTGACATTAATATTGTCCATTTCATCTTGTAGGTCTCTTTATTTTCTTGTGGTTTTTGGCTCTCACGTGTCAAGCACGGAAAGAGGAACACAGCTCATCAAAAGGCACCATCCAGGTCAGCTTCAACAGTAATGATGAGACTGTGAATACAAGATAACCAACAGCTGTTCAGTCTCGTCACAAAGTGGAGGTTAAAGGTGGACCTTCCATTCTACACCAAATCTTCACTCCAGTTCTTTTGTATTATTATTTTACTCACTTGGAGCTTTGTGGTTTTCTAACTGGGGTCTGCAGAGCCACCGGGGACTGTGAAGGAGCAGCACTAAAGTGCATCTGCATGCAGTATTAGGGGAATATTTATTTCTTTGTGACGATGATTGTAATCTTTTCATAGCCTCTATCAACTTCCTCCTCACAGCTAAGAGACTGCTCTGTGTAAAGCATGTTAGGAATAATGCTATGAAATAAATCCAAAATTGTTCTAACATCAGGTATGAGAAAAACTGATTATATATTACAAAAATAATATGTAGTGCAATGATACAGTACCACACATATACAGTAAATGGAGAATTTACAGTAAATTTACGTTATACAATAAAATACATTGCTTTATATGTTTGAAAGGTTTTCTGTATTTTTGATCAAATAAATACAGCCTTTATGAACCTGAGAAACATACACACACACACACACACACACACACACACATATATCTATATAACAAATCTTTTTGTTAAGGTAACGTTTGACTGGTAGTTTATGGGTTAATGTGCATTCAGAAATGCAAGTTTGGCGCCATCTAGTGTTCAGACAAACGTCCTTATTAGAAAAACTAAATCCTTTTCACTTCTTTTTCAAATCCCGATTATATATATATATATATATATATATATATATATACAGAGAGAGAGAGAGAAAGAAAGAGAATACGCTACACCAAAAACACAAACAAGACAAACATTTACTTTAAAAATTTTATGAAAATACCAATGTGAGGAAAATTGAGATACAAAAATTTTATCAATGGTAATATTACAAAAAGTATAAAAAAGAAAGTGCACACAAACTTCTTTACAGCATTAATTGTACAGACAGCTTTGAATAAATAGCATAAGTTAAAAATGACAAATTAACGTAATGAAATGATCAGCTAAATCTCTGGTAAGGCACATTGACTGAGAATGTGCCACATTAATAGTTAAAAACATTTTTCCCTGAAATTTATCGACATCTTGTATTTGCTCTCATGCATTTTAAGAACAAGAGCATGAAGTCAACAGTAACGCTGACTTAAAGTATTGCTGGTGAATAAAAACAAACATTCAAATAATACACTGAAACCACCAAAATCTTGAACCTCCAAATGCCATATTGCTGAACATTAGAGCCTAAACTGATCTTTTTTTGTTTCCCCAAAAACAGGCAATGTTGTCATTTATCAATTATTCCCAACTGCAAAGGAAAAAAAAATCATACAAAAGGCTGCAGTCAATACATTAAGGCTGAAAGACTGTACAATTGCATCTTGATTACCTTTAGTGTACAATATTGAAACATGGAAAAAACGTGGTAAAAAACACAGTGTAAAGCCTGGTCGGAAATTCAGCAATCAGTAATATCTCTTGCTTTCTGTATTATAACACTCTCATACAACAATAAAATAAAAATAAAATACAAACACCACCAACAGTAATAAAACTGATCATGCCTACAAATACATTATGCATGCTTTCATATGCCATTGTTTAAATGATAACCGTTTAAATACTCTGAGATAATGTATTTTTTTGCATCTTGGTTTTAAAAACATTTACAAACCCGTAACCGTTTTTAAATATTGAGCAACATCTTTATGCCAAACCAGAAGGAAAAGATTTTACAAGCGCGTGTCCATATTACAGACCAAAAGCTGAGGTGAATTCACATTGTGAAATATTGTGCCCAAGAATCCTTGTCAATAAATGCATGTGTGTGATATAACAGACCACAGTTGAACTTGAATCAGAGCAGAAGACTGCAAGGCTGAGTAAAATATTGTATTTGCTTAAAAGTACACCCATCTCATTAATGCCTCCTCAGCTATAATGTTAGATACAGCACTTTACATTATTCATCTGTAACCCGTCAAACTAAATGCCAAATAGAAGTCTTTTGGTGCACTGGTATGGAAAATAAGATTATATTTACAAAACACTGGTAACTCCAAAAAATAATTACAGTAATAATAAAAAAATGGATTACATTTAATTTCCTAAATCAGAACTATAAATATGTCCTAATGCCCAATTTTTTTCTCCTTTTCTGTTTTATAAAAAAAAAAAAAAGGTACAAAAATTACATTTTACAAAAGTGTCATAAAAAAATACAAAAGCAAGGGGAAAACTCAACTCATACACAGTAATCTAACAAAGGGAAGATATCAGAGTCTACCACTGGAGACAAAGCTATGACAAGACATTTAGTTGGATCACCATGCCTCCTTCATGTCCTCTGGAAGAGGGGAAGGATGTGTTTGTGAGATCTGAGAGTCTGAGGAGACTGCCAGAGCTGGACGCTTCTTGTTACAGCAGGGCTTGAAGAGGCGAGGATCGATGATCACCTCACCAAAACGCCCCTTGTAGACGATCCCACAGCACACCTTTTGCCTGAAATGTTGAATGGAAGTGTTATTTATTAGCTCAACAACTAGCCATTAACATGCATTAGTAAAAATAAGAAAAGCAATACCTCTTCCAGTAGGACAGGTCGAGAAAGGAGAACCCTGATGGGTTTGGACGCCTCTGCTTGGTCTCAATGTCTGACCCGTCATCAGACTGATTACTGTGACTCGGAGACTGAGAGGGAGACATACTGGATGTGGTGCTGTGGGCATCTGAATCTGTAGAGACATGACCGCAAACATTAATATGCATTCTACAAAAGCTATTTTTTCCACATAGAAAAACTATTTTACTGTAAAATTACATGAAATGGCAGTGAGTATAGTAAGGGAACTTATAACCATAGCACTGTTACAGTATTTTACCAATTAAAGTCACATAAAAAAAACCATCAAAACGCATGCATACATGTTGCATAAAACAGAAAGTAAAATAACTGTATACACATACGTTTTGTACTTTTATAGGTTTATATTACAAAACGTGAAATTTTATTAGTTTGTTATATTTTATTTTTCAGTTCTATTTTTTGTTAACTTTGTATTAAAGTACTAAAAAAAGATAAATTAAATATATAAAAATAATATAATAAAACACTCAATTACTAAATGTTTCACATTAAAGTAAACAGACAATGTTTAAAAAAAAAAAATCATACAAAAAAACCCTTACTTTGTCTTTTGAATTTATGAAGCTTTTTCAGTTTACTTTTCTTCTTTCCGTCAATATTTTTCACTTTCTTGGGTTTGGTTAGCTTGAAGCCCGGTCCTGCCCTTGCATCCACCACCTTGGAGGAATAAATATTAAATATTATTCTCACAATGGCTGTAAGGAAATGAACAATTAAAAAAAAAAAAAACAATTGTCTCTTACATGGTTCCAGTTTTTCTTGGATCCATGTGGTAATTTTTTCCAGCGTTTTACCAGCAGCACACAAGCATTGCAGATGTCTCCAACTCGGTCCTCTGACAGACTACCAAACATATCACCAAAAAAATAAATAAATGAGCAAGGAACGAATTGATTACTCAGATTAAGAAGAAACATTTTACTGAAATTTTGTTGCTTGTTAGAAAAAATATTTTTCAATGGAATTTCCTCTTTTTTGGAACCCCAATGGGATTATACAGTATATTATCATTTATTAAAGGGTTCTCGGCTGATCTGGCTCCAAATTGTGAAATTCCACCAGCATTCCATTTGGAATTTTTGGAATCCGAGCGGTGTCACTCACCCAAAGCAGAGTCTGAAGTTTTCCTCATATCTGCTGCTGTCCGTGAACCGAGAACTGGACGACTTGGTTTTGCAAATACAACAGCCTTCGTTGCTGCGGTAGATCTTGGATTTATGGAAGCCGAACATCTTGACGGGCTCTAGACATAAATGGAGAGCGTCGTTAAAACAAAGATCTCCTGCACGTTTTGCGTGGAGGATTGAAGGGGGCGGTCACAGGAATGCATCTCTTCCACTTAATAATTTCACATTGTTCATTAATGTCGTAGAAGTTACGCAAAAATGTCGAATCACAAGCGTGCGTCTGGAAACGTGCGCGCGTTTGCTTTGAATCTGTCGCGTCTGCTCCTATGACCTACTTTTGATGTTTGACAAAAGCCTTTCGCTACAGCCACTTTTAACACGATCATGGACTTGTGAGGAAAAAAAACGATACAAAAGTAAACAACAGCAGCATGTGTGCTCTAAAATAGTTAATTTGGAAATCCTAGAAATTAAAATAAATGGAATTTGTACCATAATTGGAAAACAACATTAAACAGGAATTTCATCTGACCTAGCGAATAAATAAAAACAAAATGTTTCTCCCCCTTTCAAATCTTTATTGGATTCTTGAATGCTTTACATTTGGTTGCATTCGTTTGGGATTACGCTAAATCCTTTAGGAATTGTGACAAGGGGTGATGGTGGTGTCAGCAGAAGCAGTTGTAAAATCGAAAGTACAATTAAATAGGCGCCTATTGTCAGAGTTTAAGACGCGGAAAGCGAAAACTCACATTTTAACACAAATATTAAGGTAATAACACTTTAAAAAACGCCCCTCAGACGATCTGCAAGGATAACACAACGCACGGCTTGACGCATCAATGCAATGAGAAGGTCTGAATAACCACATCAAACATGACACTCATTCACCTCAAGACCTCATACATTACAAAATACTTATTCAGAGAAATTTTGCCTTAATGTGACACACACGGTGTCCTGGTTTATTCTGTATTAACGTTAGTTAATTCGCACCATGCTTGCATCTATGGAAACCAAAAGAAAAAGGGTAACGTTAACGTTACGCGGAGCGAGGTCTGTCGTAAATTAACATTTCCACGCGCTCTTAAACCAAACGCCGGATAAGTTGTTTCTAAACAACAAATGTATCGCCTTTCAGTCAAAAATCCAGTTTACCGCTACCGTCTCGTTCGTCTAAACTTTCACACAGCGCGAGAGCGCCAAAACGCGCGTCCCATTAACAATAACAGCTAGCCCGTTAGCACGCGACCATGCCACGCTCCACGTCCAAGCGCGAAAAGCCCCATTGTTGATGCAAATAACCGAGCTGTAAAAGCACTAACATCACATACACAACACGCTACACAATCCAGGGCTGAGAGTACGTATAATTAAAATGAAATGCTACATTCGTACTGCTAATTCGTAACAATAACAAAGGACTTACCGTCAGAAACTTTGAATTCCGTCCGTTTTACTCGTCTGTACTGCGCATGCCCTACTACGGCCACACACACAGACACAAATGAATGGTGGGGGCGGGGCCTGGGTACAAACATTGAGTAAAGGGGTTTGTCGGAGGAAGACCATATAAGGAGCGTAGACGCCAAGTTTAAACATTATTTCGACCAATCACTGCATTCCGCTCTTTTGCCATTTAAGAATGTTGCATCCGGGGAAGTACAGAGTAGAGTCCCGTCTCGCACGTATTGTTCGTCTTGTTGTGACTTGAATGTGAGTGAATGGACCCTCTTTCCCAAAATATTGTCGCTCGAATGCTTTAAATACGATACTTTTTGTATTGTATTAGTATTTTCCCGCATGATAAAGATGTACTATGATGTTTATGATAATGTTCTTTTATTATGACTGAGATGGTTTAACGCAGTCGCCTTTTTGTAAGCGATATTTGTATTCTGTATGTTTAGTTAAATGTAATATACCTTTTGTAAGTGGTATTAGTCTTAAAATGGGTTATTGAAACGCATATAAGTCCACGTTTGTGACCATATATTTTAAGCTTGCTTAAAAACAAAGTACTGATGTACTGCAAACAATCCATTTTCAGACACATTTTGCTATTGAAATTTAGGACTGAAGCATCATGATCATTGAATTGCCACCTTTAATACATTTTATACACTGTACACAGTTGTTCAATATTTAACACTACATTACACTGCTTTGTCTATAAATGTATCAAGAGATAAAACACAAGTAAAACCTCCCAGAATGCTCATGCCAGCTGTTTTTGAACAGTTACCAGAACAGTCATGATGAAATTGGCACATGAATATATCAGCCTTTAATGTGCTTCTCCCAGTTATGTCCTACAAATTATGCTACACTCTAAAACCGGTGAATGATATATTTCAACAATATTCAATAACAGAATTTTGGAGCTGTAAATATTGCATAGCAGAAACAGAGGGGATGCTGGGGTTAACTAAGGACAGGGACACAAACACAGCAACTGTGCCGCAAATTAATTCTACTCCAGATATGGCATTGTAGTTGGTCACAGTCGAGACCTGAGGGCTGAAGAGAAGGGGAATGTTATGGTACTTTGAAAGGATTGAAGAAACGTAAATGTTATTCTTCCTGCATTGATTGTTTTTACAGTCCAACATGCTTGAGCATCACTTATATCTTTGATTTTAGGGGATCACAATAAGCTCAAGATGACAGTTCACCCTTTTCTCATGTGGAAATCTAAAGGAAATATTTAGATCAAAGTCCAAGCTGCTCCATTCCCATTTTTATTGAAACTGGACAGGACAAGAGATATGTCTTGTGTTGTGGCTGCCATTCACTTTCATTGTATTGGGGGGAAAAAAAGAAAAGTGGGAATATTTTATATTATAAAATGAATGTAATATTATTTAAAATGAAGCAGTGTCTGGAATGGCGTGATGATGAGTAAAATGATGACCAACTCACAGGCTGCCAATCAAAATAATGTTTTTAAAATAAATCTCTTATACTCGCTAAAGCCACATTTATTTAATCAAAACAGCACTATTGTAAAATATCATTACAAATATAATTGTTTTCATAGTAATTGTTTGAAATCCTTTTTTTAAAAAGTAATTTATAAAAGTAACATAATTTCCAGTAGTCATTACTTTAGACTTCAGTGTCACATGATCCTTCAAAAATCTTTGTAAAATGCTGACCAATTTTTGGTTCTCCATTATAAAAAATAGATTTTTATTATCAATGTTAGAAACATTTTTTGCTGCTTAATACTTTTGTTCAAATTCTTTTATGAATAGAAAGTTTATGACAACAGAATATAAATGAAATATATCTATTTACTGTGTGCAAAAAATGCATTCACTGTCACTTCTGATCAATTAAATGCATCTGTGCTTTGCTGAATAAAAGTATATATATATATATATTTATATATATATATAAACCTATAAACGGTAGTGCATCATCAATAATATTTCTTAAGCAGCAAAAAACGTTGATAAAAAAATAAAGAACCATTATTAGTATTTAATCACCAATAATTGATAAATGAACAAAGAATTAGCATATTAGGGTGTACTCACACCAGGCAGTTTGAACCATGCATGGTTTGTTTGACCAGTGTGAGTGCTCCGAACCGTGCCTGGGCGGGATTCGTTTAGCCATCTAAGGCCCGCTTGGAAGAGGTGCGCCAGAGCACGGTTCAGTTGGACGCTGAGGGGGGACAATCTTACTCTGGCCCAATCGTACTTTGCTTTCACTGGAATAAATAATATTTTATATAGCCTCGATGAGCATAAGAGACTTCTTTAAAAAACATTAAATTAGTTAATCTTTTGACTGGCAGTGTAATATTTGGGTGAACTGTCCCTTTAAACTCGTTTGCATTTAGCCGGAAGAGACACAAGTCCCTGGCGTTGTTACAAAAGAGAGCCTTGTTCCATTTATCTAATCTTTCCTTTCTTTAAGTAAAAATATGAATTCCCCACAAGTTGTACTTATAAAGCATACTTCTACATCATTTGCTTCGAACTCTGCAATGTGACAGTATGGATTAGATTAGAGCACAGAGCAAGCAACCTGACACATATCAAAATAACACTGTTCTTCTCTGAAAATATAATAACAGTTTTTCTTACATGTTTTCCTTTTAAATATAGCCATTGTCAGCAGTCCACAACAACAACGAAAAATATTGAGCTTTCAATAAAACGGTAGAGCACAGGTAGGGGTTTTCAACCTTCGTGAAAAGTATGGATCAAAATAGAAGACATATTTGAATGTCAGTAACGTTGTTGATAAAAATTATGACACGTTTGAAAAGGCTCATTGCACTTAATATATGGCAAACATGACAGTAGCTTTAACGTAAGCCAGGTTTAGTCCTTTTGTTCAAGTCTCTCAATGTAAAAAAAAGTTAGTCCATGGTCCCCCTGATCTCTGTGTTAGTTCTATATTCAGACAGCGTTATATCCCAATTCCTTTGACGAGAGAGGCCTCCAGAGTGATGTTGAATTCCTGCAGAGTCTGTAACACTCGAATCAGAGAGTTCACCAGAGAATGGTCCTTTAAGAGCGCCGTGTCCTCGTACATCTGTGCTGTGATTGGACACTCGGCAAGAAGCGCGATCCAGTGGTGCAACAGGTGATCTCTGCAAGCGGAAAGCCAAAACGGGCGTCAATATAGACATGCAAAAAATAGATCTGTGTTCAGTTCTGTGGTTAGTTTTTTCCATATAGGTGAGACAAACATATTTTTCATAAACGCACACACAACTATAAAAACTACATAAGGTTTCATGTTTGAAGCTAAATAAATTGCAGCATTGCACAGGATATGCGCTGTAAAAATGTGATTTGATTAATAATTTAAATTTGCTTGTATGTTTTGAAGCTTTATTCAGTGAATTCTTAACAGTTGTTCTGATTTATTTTTGAATCTTTAAAATGAGTTAAGATCTCAACATGGAACATTAGCATAATGTCCGCCCACTTGTTGGTGTTTTAGCATCAGTCTGAATGAAATTCAAATTCATTCTTTGCCACTAGGTGCTGCTTTTGGAGCAATAAAAACTAACAAACACTGTTTTAAGTGAAATCGACCAATCACCGGAGGGGTTTGGAAAAACTAAAGTAAAAATAAATGCATATTATATGAAAATTAAAGTTTTTTTTAGCCTTGCATGCATGTTAACCTGTTGTTTGGGACTCTCCAAAAACCAAACTATGAACCTTTCATATTGTAATACTTAGTATTCTCACTAAATTGTGAGAAAAATGTAGATTAAGAATTTTTTTAATTGGATTGTAATTTCTAGAGTCAGGTTGTGAGCTGCCTAAATGTTCCCATCCCACAAAAGCTCAATTCAAATAGTTCACCATTCAATGTAAATAATGACCAACCTGGCTCCGAGACACACGAGCATCTGAAACTTTCCGTCTTTGCCGATGTTTCTGGGTGTGCTGTTGATGGCACGCATGAAATGGCAGAAATGACGCACTCTCATCTGCCAGTTCTCATCCTGGGTCATCTGACTCTGTTCTGCACTCTCAAAGAAAACCTGTGCTTTTTCTGTGGAACAGAAATGGAAGGATTTAGGAAATTTGGAGGCATAATTTAAGTCAACAGAAAGATCATAGTCTCTGCTTCAAACTATGAACCGCCCAGAGTTCTGATGCATTTTCTCAATAAACCAAGATTAAAACCTTGAGTGAGAGCACAGATGTTTTTTATCAGTCTGGAAATAATTGTTTTAAGGAGCAATTAAGCAAAAACTATGTAAGCCTAAGTTTCCATCATGGAAATGAAAACAAAATCTGAGTTTATATTTCACAATTCTGTTTTGGGTTTCCACCATGAAATAGCTTTCTGAAAATAAATAATAATAATAAATGATAATAAATAATTATTAAAATACATTTTAATAAATAATACATTTTTTTAAATATTTCTTTTATTTTTATATTTCTTTTAGATTATTTTTTTTTTTACAATTTGTAGTGTTCTTCTTAACATCTTGTAATGATGATTTTATGTTGTAATTATGTTAATGATATAAATGACTATATAAAGTCTATACTATCTAAACTATATAAATGTAATTATTGAGTAAAGTGCAGTAAAAAGTTGAAATTATACTTTTTTTTGTCCTGTGGCAGAAACAACCTTCCATAAAAAAACAGTGCTACTGTGAAATATTATTACAATTGGTAATAAATGTACTCTATTTAAATTGATTTTAAAATAACATTTATTCTTGTTATGGCAACGCCAGTCAAGTGGGCGGTTCATCACCAAAACATTCTACTGTATGCACAAAATAAATATGAATATAAATATGATAAATATGAGCATTTAACAAATGCTGCTTCTAATAAAAATATTTAATGAAAGCACAGTATTTGTTACCTAGAAAGTCCCAAATGAAGACGTTCTTGAAAAGGCGAGGAGACTTGAAGCCATGCTGGAACACTTGCTCTAGAGCCCATACTAAACCATACTCTCCACACAGAAGCAATGTTAGGCTTCCTCTCTACAACAGAAGAAACAAGAAAGATCATCTATATGTGCTTTTTGTCCTTTCCACTTTTATATTTCACCGACAATAATACTTTACCTCTTTTTCTGGCTTATGGAAGTGTTTGACGATACCGTTAATCGCCTCTCCCACCCCTTCCTGGATCTGGCCCGTGTTTAACTCTAGTGAGCACACAACCGTAAACATGTTTGAGACAACAGCAACATCCTCCAGCAATAAGTGCATTTATACAATCTATGACTTCTGACTTTTATGAGATTTTCAAGAACGCACTTGGTTTGCTGTTTGGCGAAATGGTGACAAATCTTCGCATCATCCCAGGGGATTGCTGCATTGGAGGAGTCCGGCACATTCTGTCCTCATTCTCCATGTTAGTCACCAATTCGCCCACCAGTATCCTCTCCAAGCTGCCATCATCTACTCCTTTCCCGAGCCAACGGCCGCATGGAAACCTACGCAACAAGAGTCCGGCAGTCAGTTGAGGGTTATAATAATAAATAATGTGGTTATGGAGCTACTCAAATCTTAGTACTCACTTGTAGGTGTGCCCTGTGATCCCGTTGCGGACCATAACACACTCCACTAGCCACTTAGCATACAGTCCTGAGTTATCATGGCCCATCTGTACTGTGGTCAGCTTCCCCAAGTTCTGGCACTGTGCAAAGTACAGAGAGAATTATACAATAAACCTCGGCCAAACAGATTAGCGCAACAGGAACTCACTTTGGAGTCAATATCTAGCATGGTGCTCAAAGATACATTTGGTGGCTATTGAGGCGATTTCAATTCGGTACCTGTTTATTTGGATATGTAGCTGATTAGATTCAGCATATGTCATTTCTTTGTAATCAGGCTTTTATATTGCACGTGAAAGTTTTTATAATGAAAATGTATTATGTAATAAAAAATGATTCAAATATATGAACTATTATAAAAAATAATAATTTACATTTAACTGCTGGTTATATATTCTTTATATAACTGTGTACATGACAAATAAATATCTTAAATCTTGTTTGTTGTTGAAATATATAACATTTTAACAGTGAATGTCTTAACTTGTTCAAACATACAAAGTTAAACATAATAAAAATGTAATATACTACATATATTTAGCAAAATGTTCCTTTCTTGAGTTGACTTTTCTAGCTAAATATCACGTTTATGTTCACTAAATGCCATTTCTGATGTAACTAATTTTATGTGACACTGTTTACAAACTGTTTTATTTGACGTCTTTCGTCCAGTTGAATTATACAGATTAATTCTACATACTTCCTGATGGTTATTTTGTGCAGTAACTAGTAGTAAAGAGGAAGATATAATCAGTTCCACGTTCACTCCGTTCTGCAGCTTGAGGTGCTACAACGATGTCACATTACATTACAAACCACCAAAAACAGGCTTATTTTTGGAATTTCATAATAAAACTGACAGACGTTGAAAGCTGATACTTTGTTTCATACCAAAAATAACAAAAGCCAAAGCTTATTGAAATAAATTTTTTGTGGGAGGCTCGTTCAAGTTTTGTGTCCAAATGAGAAACGGTTAAAAACGAGAAATCAATATTTTCAACGCAGCTGTAATACATACTGAAACCAGAGTAACAGACATTACTATGTGTGCGTTGATAAATATTGGCTCACCTCAAACGTAATCTCCAGGGTGTTCTTGGGAACCTGCAGAACCCCAGTCTCAGCTAGTTCCCCTGAGACACACACCCAGGGGTTGGCTGTAAACATGGAGCCACCTAGTTTCTTGCTGGGAATGATGACCACATGGTATGGTATCACTGTGAACAACAAGGACAAGGAAAGTGAAGGACTCAGACTGCAGAGGTTTACTGATACTGAAACTAAAGAGCTTCTCCATCCAAATATGAAAATTCTCTCATAATTTACTCATCCTCATGCTGTCCTGGACATACACGATTTTTTTTTTCTGCAGATAAACATGAAGAAAAATAAAAAATAAAAATATCTTTTTGTGTTGCATAGAAAAAAGATCATTAAGCACAGCATCAGGGTGAGTAAATATTGACATTTTCTATTTTTTGTATCACTTTAATATATTTAATATACATGATACAATGTATAAAAATGATTATGCTAATATTATATTAATAAGAAACCTCATGGAAATTATTTAACATACATTGTATTAGGTCATTGAGTATACTTAAACTAGATACCACTAAACCCATGCCTCCATAATACTCACAGAGGTCATGCAATTTTTAGATTAATATGAAAATAATATTTTTTGTTATTTCATATAATTTGTGCATGATTTGGATATTTAATCTATTTGATCTAAGTCTCATATATATATTGAATATATCCTAGGAAGCAAAATACAGAATATATATATATTCTAAGTTAATTTTCTGTGAAATGAAACGATATTTTGTTGGTAACCAAACAAACCAATTCACTTCCATTTTATGGTCAAAACATATAATGGAATACAACAGGAACTGAAACTGCTTGGTTACCAGATTTAAAAAAAAAAATATCGACATCAGTAGTGAGTAAATAAAAATAACTATTTTTTTATATTTAGATTGACTGATTCTTTAATGGTGTAGAGAGATGTTTTTAGTCTTACTAATTGTGGTGAAGACGTTGGTAAAGCAGAAGTAGTCCACGGCGTTAAACGAGAGGAGATGGTAGAGGAACTGCTCCTTCTCATCATCACAGCGCAGGAAAGCGTAGCGCTTATAGAGTTTCCTTCAATTAAACACAAACACAGTACAGTCCAAATCTAAACAAACAGGGCCGCTTTCCCGGTTCCAAATTAGATTAAGCCAGGACTAGATCTTTGCTAATTTAGGATTTTTAGAAAGGAGTCTTACAAAAATGCATTATCTGTGAGCATTTTAAGACCAAACAATGGCAATGATGTATTTTAAGATATCTTAGTGCAAGCTTTTTCCAGTTTAGACAGCTCTTAACATTTATTTTAATCTAGGACTAGTCTTAAACCCTGTTCGGGAAACTGCTTTCCAGCAAACAGTTGAAAGTTAAGTGCATGAACAAAGAGCCTGAACGAAATGAGTTCAAATGCATTTCAGGTCAGAAGAAGACACCACAAAGCATTCTTTACTGAGAATGAGCCACTTTACGGATCAAGACCCATTAATAATTTAAAAAAATCTTAATTTTTCATGGTGACTTATTCTTTGCTCTGCTACATCTCTTGTATTTTAACTGTCTGATATCTAAGTGATCGTCTGATTTATAAAACTCCCCTCTACGTCACTAAAGAACTAGTCAATAGGTCTTACTTGGTGAGCTCGTGGTCAGACAGAAGTTGCTTAAGGTGCCTGGACAAAAGTTTCTTCTCCATGGAGAGACGCACCCATGCTCTGGCCTTACCAACATCTGTCTTGATCTCACTGATGTTCTGGATGTGCCTGAAGAATCACATACATTGAATTACAGTCACAGGATATTCATAACAGGACTTCAATGTTTGACTAGAATTAAAGAGTTCACACAAAAATTCGGTCATTAATTGCGCATCTCATATTATTTCAAACCGTTCATCTTCAGGACACAAATTAAGATAGACAACCTTTTCCCCTTTATCACAAAGAATCGAGTTTTTGCATGGCTGTAATATTCCCTGTTAAAGCATTTAAGATTCTAGATCCTGAAAATAACATCACAAAGATGGTTCAAACTGTGAACTCTACAGTATTTGAATGACAAACACTGTCTCAGTCCCTGGGTATGTAATCTGAACAATGTTCATATGGTTTAATTTGAATTTGAATGCAAGACAGAAGCGCACTAGCTGAGAAAGCCCGCCCACACGCTCTTCTAAGTGGCTGATTGATTTGTGATTGATTTAGTTGTTTCTTTTAGTTGTCACGTCTGTTGTGGACAGACAAATTGCTTGTCACTGGTATCTAGTCGCATTTACTCTTTTAATAACACTGCCAGAGAAGAGCTTCTTGCTCTAGAGATTCTAAGATAAGAATATGAGTGGTGCTTCCCTTTAAACCATACTAGTCTCAATGTGTTCTATTTTGGTTAAATGCCTGAAATAAGGGCTGTGGTGAACACAAGCTCATTATATTTAAAAGTTCAAAAATACCAACTTGTGATTAATTTATAAAGGAATATAAAACCTCATCATCCCGAACAAGTAAACTCATCTACTAGTTGCTTTAACGTCCTCACTACATGTGTTTTCTTTGGCTCTTTCAAACTATTCTAACTCAAACTTTCAGGGATTTTTTTTGTTTTTTAAATAGGTGTTGATGTTAAAGTAATGTGACTGTGGTGTAGTTCATATGTGACCGGACTTCAAAGCCAGTCATAAGTGTTGATTTTTCGAAAATTAGATACATACATCATCTGTATGCTAAATAATTAGCTTTCCATTAATGTATGGCTTGTTAGGATCAGACAATAATCGAGATACAAAAGTTTGAAAATCTGGAATCTGAGGGTGCAAAAACTCAACATATTGAGAATATTTTGACACCTTTAAAGTTGACCAAACAAAGTTCTTAGCAATGCATATTACTAAAGTTTTGATGTATTTACAGTAGGAAATGTACTAAATATCTTCATGGAACGTGATCTTTATTTAATGACCTAATGTTTTTTTTGCAAAAATGAAAATAATTTTGACCCATCAAATGTATTTTTGGCAATTGTTACAAATATACCCATGCTACTCAGGACTGTTTTTGTGGTCCAGGGTCACATACATAGTCTAGATTTAGCATTATACTTCTGCCAATTGTGTTTAAGCTTCAAAATCCATTGAAGTTGTGTACATTTTAGAAGATAATCATTATGAACAAATTAAGGTGATGCTAACTTTATAGGCTCCCAAGCAGATTTTAAAAAATCACTTTCAAACCAAACAGCTTTGTGTTGGTCAGTGTGGCAAATATGCACCAGTTGTGAAACCTGTGTGAGGAAATCTTTACCTTTCTCACGGAATTCCCTATTGCATGTTATCCAATTGAAAATACGGCATTTCTTCTAAGAAAATCTGCGAGGTGTGATTGCACCTTAAACAGTGAGACTATAAGAATCAAAAGAGCTCTTGCTGAGATACGGCTGTAACCCGCCGAGCACAGGTTCACTGAACCCACTGCGTGCTTTCAGCATAGTGGGAATTTGCCAGCGCTCTTAGGAGCTGCTCAGAAGAGAAAATGGGGGCAGGAGAAATGGTTCACAGACTCCCTGGAGCATCAGCCAGCCTGCTGTCATCGCTTCGCAGCCGCTATCATGCATGCCACGTCCAGACGCATTCTCTTCACTCCACCTCTGCTAGTCAACACTGTCTGACCTTCCATTACATAAATGTATTATAGCGTTCAGTGCTGCCCTCCAGACTCAAAGCATCTCAAATTTACAGTCTGCTGAAGATACATTAGACCAGCAGTCATATTATTAATGTACTAACCAATGCCATTGTATTGCTATATTATGCTGACATCAGGAAAAAAAATCTCATTCCACAAATATTATTACTGAAATGCTATGTTTATCGGTTAGCACTATCAGTTAGGTGATGCTGACATGACTAAAGAGAGGGATGCCATGCTAAGGCTTTGCTGCACTGCAATGTCACGGCACAGCTCAGCAGGGGTCTAGTGCTAATTAGGCTGGAAATAATGTGGCGACATGAAACGTCTCGGTGCTTTCTTCACGCAATGTGAGTCAACCCCCCTTCCCCATAAACTCACTGCAATGCAGTGCGGCACTCTGGTTAGTACTGTCATAGCAATAAAAAATTAAAAATGTATTTTTCATGCTTATTTTTCATTACCTGTAGAACTATTTAAAAGAAAGTGTTTCAGGGTATATTACACATTTTTCATCATGCTATTAAAACTTTTGTTTTTTGTTTGTTTGTCTTTTTAACTAGTTAAAAAAATCTAAATCTAAATATTCTAAGATACAAAACAAGTTAGATACCACTTTAAATGACTAATGTAGTTATGCAAGTAGACTGTTTTGTTCATTGCATTGTTGCTTTAACTGTTGCAGCCACTATTTTTCACTTTCATTGCTTTTTAATTTAAAGTGCCCATGTTATGCTCATTTTACGAGCTCATAATTGAATTTTTGGTGTCTGCAGGAATATACAGTATTTACATGATTAACAGTTCAGAAACACTATTTGTCTTATATTGTAGACTGCTGGAGCATGGCTTTTCATCCTCTGCCTAAAATGTTTTAGTTCCTTGCTCTTTCTGAAAAGCTCACTCTGCTCTAAATGGTCAGCTGACCCAGTCTGTTGTAAACGGGCAACTGCTTAAAGAATGTGTTGCAAATGTAATAACTTACTGTAACTGGGTTTTAGCTTCTGAGCCTTTATTGACAGCTGTAGAGAGTATCATATCTACATAGGGGTGTGACGAGACACTGGCCTCACAAGAACGAAACAAGACTAGATTTTTAGACTTTTTTAACATATAAATCCTCAAAGATAAAATATATTGGGAAAAAACCCAATTAACCGAAAAATCCAATAAACGAAATTGCCTACAGCAAACGCACGTCCTGATTTTGCTGAAGGGGTATTCCTGGGTCAACATATTTTGTTGACCCTGGAACAACATTTTATTCCAAAATTTTAGTTTTAGTATCTCTACACCTAAACCTAACCCTACCCATGAGTAATGCCTCAAATCAGAGGAAATGATAGATGACTGACACTGATGTACAAGCACCAAACATAGCCTAAACTTCACAAAAACTATAAACTGGTTCTTCAAATCTGATTGGCTAATCACAATGTTGTTCCAGGATCAACAAAGATGTTGACCCAGGGACACGTCGACCTCAGCAAAATCAGGTTCTGCATCTCTGCAGTGTCTATATGTCTCTAAGACATGAGAAATGGAGATTGATGCAAACATCAGTGATTTAATGAAGGGACATCCGTGGACACATATAGCATCTTACAGTGTGCACTGTGGTTAAATATGACATAACTCACTCACATGAGTGCTTACTGTCATCCTGCTTTCACACACACAACCTTCACTTTCCTCTCATACCCCTCTGCTCTTTTGTTATTTAGAGAAATGCAAGTCAGAGTAAGTTTTGTTCAAGTACGTGAACATTTGTGTGCACATTAAAGGGTTAAAGCAAATGTTGATCTAATCATCTAACTAATGCTCCAGTGAGCTGTACAATTTCCTCGTCTTTTCCTATGCCTGTAAAACTGACACTCATGACGAGTTGAAAAAAAGAAAGGGGCAAAAAAGAGGAGAGAAGTGAGCTGACAGGCAAAAGACCCTCTCATCCAGCTGTCTGACCCCCCTCCTTGCTCTCTCTCTCCGTCTCTCCCAGAGGGTTTGTCCTTCTGGTCTCGTCCATGATGAATGGACCTGTCGAAAGAAACTCATCCTAGACCCAATTAGAGACAGAGAGAGAAAGAGAGAGGGCTGGGGGAGAATGAACAAGAGTAAGAGAGAGTGACAGCGAGAGAGAAAGAATCCCTAACACAAGTACACTATATGCAGGCGAGAGCCATATTATTTTAGTCTATACTTACTTTTTAGCAGGTTTTCGGTACTGGAACGCACTACACTGAATTCATTTACACACACATGCACAAAGTACCGCAGTAATCACAGTTTCTGTCAGTACTAGTTACTAGAGCAGGGTTTTCAAACCTCTTGATGCCAAGGACCACCAGGTCTCCATAAATATAAAGAAATGTCTATTTTCATTTGCCAAAAGACACAATTAAGCCAGTTATGTAATTCAGAAAACTATACATGAAAATATTGAATTGCTTTTACATATTTTGGGAGGATTGAAAGGAGATCTTCAGATTTTGAAAATCTATATGCTTATTTTTAATCTAATATTACTGCTTGTCATATTTGTGAAAAAAGGTTAAAAGTTAAAATTTTGTTTAACAAAAGTTTTCACAATTAAGGTTTCATTATTGTTACAAGCACTTGTCTTAATGATACTCTTTCTGTTTTGTTACAATAGACTGTAAAACCAAAAAAAGTAGAACTAGAAAACTAGAATAGTCCAGAAAAAAATACATTAGAAAATCTCTCTTTCTTTATATCTTTCTTCCATGTTAGTTCCATTCTGTAATAAAAGTTTGATTATTTTAAATATTTATTATGGATATGAAACAAGTGTGTTTTGTTTAGGATGTTTTCTTTTAAAATATTATATATATATATATGTTTACAAGACTAGATTTTTAGTCTTGTTTCAAGCCAAAAAAAATCTAAAAATTGTGAAATCAAGAATTGATTATATATATATATTTATTTATTTTTTTTTAAATGAAAATTAAATAAACATTTTTCATACATTTTTACATTTAGAAGTCCCAAGAGGTATGTTTTGTCAGACCAAGCCAACTTATAAGAAACATTTCCCCAAAGTATAGCTAAATAAAGCCAGACACACACACACACCCTTGCACACATCGGGCACCTGAAATAGCCACCGGGAGCATTTTGTACAGCAGTGAATAGAGGATTTTTCCTTGATGCTTCTCAATTTCCTCTGGGCTTTTGTTGTTTTGGTGTGTTTGTTTCCTGCTTACAAGTGCAGACTGTGTGAGTGTGTGTGAGTATTAGTGTTCTGTAGCTCAAAGGCACACACGCACAGACACACACACACATTTACACAGCCCTGAAAGAGGTCTTAGGACTTTAACCTTGTCGGTTTAAGCTGTAATGTTACTGACAAGGAGAGAACTGGAAGAGAGAGAGCAAGCGTGTCTCTGTGAGAGAGAGAGAGAGAGAGAGATAGAAAGAAATATGACCCAAAGAATTGGAGAGGATTAAAAGATACTTTCTTTTTTAACACAATCAAAATGATTCCCCACTAGTATGTTAAAACAAATGTACGTGTTGGAATACATTTATAAAATCCTTTAATACTGTTAAAATTATAGTTTAAAAAACAACGAATGGTTAAAAAAACATGGTCACACTTTATTATATGGTATTATTCTCAAACCATTATCTATGGGTTATGCCACAATAAACTCCTAATTTGCTTCTTATTGATAGTTAATAAGTTTAGTTACTCGATTAGAGATGTAGAATATAGTCATGCGGAATTTGTGCTTCATAAGTACTAATAAAAGGACACTATTTTAATAATAGGCATGCTAATAAACATCTAGTGAGAATTTGTCCATACTAAAATATTACTATACAACGAGTTAACGAGTTAACAAGGGGAGGAGCAAACAAGGGGGCGGAGACAAATGGGAAGGGAACAGACATTTTCAAATAAAAGTCCACAACTGACTGGGCTTTATTCTGCAATAACAGCCTGCTAGCTGTACATTATCCCGCTTACCACACAAGGCTTCTTGCCCCAAAAGTAAATAATAAAACAATAAATATATAATATAATACAATAATAAAAATTAGTTTTAACCAGGGAGTCAGTGGAGTCATCTATCCACTGCTGAAATCCACTGCTTTTGATTTTCCATACATGTTGAATTTAATGTTGAAGTCCTCCGTTTTAACTCGTGGTTGAGCATTTTTAAGCCACAGGATGGCGCCAAACTGTGAGCGACAGCGGAGTGATATAATTATTAACGGTCAAGATGATGCGTAGTACCCGGATGAACCTGTGTTATTAATTTTACCGGTTGTTATCTGTGAATAACAAACTTTGGAATGTGGTGACTGACCAATCAGAATCGAATATTCCACGATGCTGTGTAATAATAGACAATAACATTGTATAAATATCAGAAATAATATACAAATGTATAATTTATTTTTTACAATATATTGCAGTAAAAGTACATAGTCCTGTTGTATTTGATATACTTTATATGGTAACAGTGAACAGCATTGTGACATACTTCCAATAATTTTTTTTATGCGTGGGTGGTGTGAAAACTTCAACAATCACCTGAGGGCTGCAGCCACTAAACAAATATATCAAGTTAAAGTGAGATAAAACCTGGATTCTATACAAGAAGGACAGATGGAGAGAGAAGAGTGAAGATTAGGGATGGGGCCAGGCAGATAATGAAAGAGTGAAAATGGCTGCAAGAAGGGACAGAAAGTAAGACAGAAAGTCATTTGATGGACAGAGAGAAGTATAGAGATAAAGAGAAGGCGAACTGAGAGAGAAAGATGAGAGGAATGGAAAACAGACCCCAAAGAGATGGAGGAGATGAATGTGGATGGTAAAATTAAAGATAGACAGTCCAGAGGAAGTGATCAGACACAGAAAAGAGGAGAAACGGACAGGAAGAGAGGGTGAGAATGAGAGTTGGAGGGGGTCAGATACAACGAGGGAGAGAGAGGAGAAAGAGAGGATGACAGCACAATTAGGGATTTTAATTCTCTGCTTGACTGAGTAAGTCCAGTCTACATGATAATGAGCAGTTTCAATGTAATAAATCTTTATGATACACTGACACACACACACACACTGCATGGCACTTACCACGTTTACATTGATCATTTCACTTTTCACAAATATTCTGCGCATTTTATACAAAGTAAAAAGACTTGTTAAAACTTGTTGGAAGTTTCACAGGCATCAAATTTCAAGGTCATATCATACATTATTCATGATTTTTTTCTTCTATAATATTAGTCGTAATTTACACCATCTTTCTGACCCTTGGAATTAAATGGAATATTTCTGTGTAGGTTTGCTTTGGAGCTGTGAGGTTTTTTATTGGGTAACATTTTATTGGGTTTATCGGAAAAGTGCTAAATCATTGAATAAAGTAGTTATATTTGTTTTCTTTTCATACAAAAAGTATTTTCATAACATTACAGTTGAACCACTGATGGAGCATTCTGACGATGTCTTTTATACTTTACTGGATCTTGACAGTGAAAATCGTATGGTAGTCAATGGGACGGTCACAAGTTTTCATCCAAATTATCCTAAATTGTGTTCTGAAGATGAATTAAGCTTTTACAGGTTTGGAACAACATGGGGGTAAGTGATTAATGACAAAATTGTACCCAACTAGATATTTATTAAAGCTCAAAGATCACTGTAGCTGAGCTCCAGAGATGCAACCATCACTGCAGCCCTCCACCAGTTGGTCCGACGGAAGGCTCTCCTCAGTGCAAGACACATGATGGAGTTTGTTTGCTAAAAAACACACCTTAAGGACTACAAGATGGTGAGAAATAAGATTCTCTGGTCTGATGAGACCAAGATAGAAGTTTTTGGCCTTAATTCTAAGTGGTATGTGTGGAGAAAACCTCAGCTGTCCAATACAGTCCCAGCAGTGAAGCATGGTGGTGGCAGCATCCTGCCGTGGGGGTGTTTTTCAGCTGCAAAGACAGGACGACTGTTGCAATCAAGGGAAAGATGAATGTGGCCAAGTACAGGGATATCCTTGACCAAAACCTTCTCCAGAGTGATCAGGGCCAAAAGTTCATTTTCCAACAAGACAATGGCCCTAAGCAAACAGATAAAATAATGAAGGAGTGACCTCACAACAACTCCCTGACTGTTTTTGAATGGCCCAGCCAGAGCCCTGACTTAGACCCGATTGAGCATCTCTGGAGAGACCTAAAAATGGCTGTCCACCAACATTTACCATCCAACCTGACAGAACTGGAGAGGATCTCCAAAGCCAGGTGTGAAAAACTTAAAATACTGGCTGTATTAGATCAAAAGGGTGCTTCTACTAAATACTGAGCAAAGGGTCTGAGTACTTATGCATTATTATACGTATGATATTTCAGTTTTTCTTTTTTAATAAATCAGCAAAAATGTCAACAATTCTGTGTTTTTTTGTCAATACGGGGTGCTGTGTGTACATTAATGAAGGGTAAAATGAAATTAAATGATTTTAACAAATGCAATATAACAAAGAGTGAATAATTTAAGGGGGTCTGAATACCTTCCGTACACACTGTACGTATCATATACACCAAAGTTTTCCAAATTCAGGTCATGGTCGTATTACATGCCTACCACTTCACCAAACGATTCGTTTTCATCAACAGCAAAACAACCAGAACCACGATGACACCGATGAAGCAAATACAGTAAACATCCCTGCAGGGGAAAAAAAAACAGCGTACCTATGTATTTGGTATGTTTTGAAGCTGGGATGCTGGTTTAAGCTGGTCATGTGCTGGTCCTAGACCAGAAATCGGCAACGGAGGCCATGGATGTGTAAGAAATCAGTCCTACAAGAGGTGATGATAGTCTTCAAATGCAAAATGAAGAATGTCTTGACGTGTGGTAATAGAATAATTGACTCTGGTCTATTGAATCAAGAAAATAAGGAAGAAGAAAAATGTTTTATTTATACAGCGCCTTTCCATTGCTCAAGGTCACTTTGCATGGTACATATACAAACACAAAGGACCAATAAAGCCACATCATTCCTAACACTAATTAAAACACCTGAGGTGTGATGTGCCCAGGACGCGGAGTCTTCACCAATTACAGTCAGACAGGAATGGGGAAAAACAGATGACCATTTTCATTTTTGCCTGAACTCTTCAGCTGTTTGCAGGTATTTTATACCATGGTGATTTATCACTCTGATGCAGTCTCTTTTATCAACAGTTAAAAAGTACAGAATAGAGGAGTTTGAAATTGTGGTGTTGCATATAAACTAAGTCCAGGGTTGCACAGAGGGCATGAGAGGACACAGTCGTCACAATTACAGTACTACTACCAGTCACTTAAAAAGCCCTGGCTGATTGGTTCCTTGGCAAATCGCTTGTGTCAGTGCCTCTCCAACAGTAATTGGTCTGAATCCTGTGAAAAAGAGGCTATTGCACTGCCACACTGCCTTTGAATCTACAGTACAATCTATTCTTTAAACCACGTGCATGACATGTTTATAATTGAAAATATATTTATAACACACTCTTTGCTTTTAAAGGCTGTAATATATTCAATTAAATCTTTAGCATGACTCAGATTTGTGTATAATGTGTTCATAATAAATAGTTTTTATGCGTACCTGCAAAGATCATCAATATGTCTTTGTGTAAAATGATTTCAGAGTCTGATAAGCAGTTATGTCTGTAACAAATGCTAAACAATGCAATACATGACATCAATTAGCAGGCCACCCCGGAGATGCTTGAAGAAAACAGCAATTAGAAATGTTCTGTGACATTACATTTACAACGTCTGAACTTAGGGAAATACAGCTGCATAACATTTTTTTTTATTCTATTTAATTCAGATTAATGCAAGCTTCTGTGATGAATGAATCTGACCTGTTATTTTAGATGTCTCTCATAAGAGCAACTGTGACGCACACTGGCTTTCTCTCCACCACTAAATATGTTCCATTAACAGTAATCGCAGATGGAATTATGAGTCCTCTAGCATTGGTCTGAGTATATGGTTTGCACAAAATAACACACAGAGCACAGTCTAAATTGTTTTGACCCTGAACTTAACTCAGAAGTTTTTTTTCCCTCTTTCCCGGCAGTGGTTGTTCGTCGCAGGATGGTGTTATACAGGCACGTGCACACATAGACATCAAAGGGGGCTTGAGCACCTGCCCTTTTTATTCCTGGAGAGAAAGTGCCCTTT
>JAUCNO010000873.1:2050421-2061223 GCA_032353835.1 Enteromius viviparus | reverse complement strand
TTTTTATTAAGTATCCCAGAATGGTACACTAACACAGAAAATAAGAGCAAGCTGTACACATTATAAAATAATGCTATGTTTTGACACTAATTTTGATTCAATCAAACACTGACTAAGCTAGCAATAACAGCACACCACGTGCTTGAAAATAACTTGGGAGAACAAAATTCAAGGTTTATTTTGTCTAACTCTCTATCTCAACTATCATTACTAAAATAGGATATTCGTTTGTTGGGGTAATAAGGCGTCACATTGATTTATGCCATAAAACATGGTGAGTGTCTGAGAGTGCATTTGGGTCTCCGGGTCTGCAGCTTCATGCTACTCAATACAGTTGGAACTTGTTGTGTTTTTTTAAAGAAGCTTTTGGTAAAAACATGCATACAAACATACATAATTACATATCTAGCGCGAGAATGGAAACATTTAAATAAGGCTTAACAATAAATAATACCAGGAGTTAAAGTGAAAGTGGGGGGGTATTTGAAGGACTTACTTCAAATATTGACAATAATAACAAAAATAAAGTAGCAAGAGCTTAAAGTGCCTAAAAAACTGCTAAACAATAGCAAGTGCTCAAAGTGCTAAAGAACCGAACTTCTAAACGGAAGATTAGAAGTGAAATCCATTACCCATTATTATTACAATGAAGGCCATTATCACTTTTTTTCCTTTTTTGCACAAACGTATTTTTACATCGCAGACGCGGTCATTCATAGACAACAGTGTCTCAGCTGTAACAGTTGCTCCCAGTAACGTTGTGGTAAGTTTGCGTGCACGGGCAGAGTATAATTCATGACGAGCAAGCACTTTTTTACCGCTGCTGGCATACAGTAGCTTCCTCGAGCAAATCGTGCAGAAACAAGCTCTCGGCTCTCTCAGTTTCTTGGACCAACTGGCAAGAAAGGCTCGCCATTTCTACTTTCTTCAATCCACGTCCAGCGCCATTAATTATTGAGTCTTTTATCTATTGCTAGGACATCATCCACAGGCTTCAGAAACTTTTTTTTTTCTCCGACAACGGTAACATGACATTGATGTATGGTTGTCAATCATACCGTGTTGCAATGACCCGCCCTTCTCTGCTTCTGATAGGCTTGTAACGTTAGTTAAAGCTGCATTCCTCTCATATGATTGGTGGTTGAAATTAATTGGCTTAAATTTAAGCATGACATTTAAGCAAAGAGTCAGTATTAAGAAGGACCAACACTGCAAATGCTGACTCTTTGCATAAATGTCATGTAATCATCGATAAAAGCCTTTGAAACGTTTGAAGTGCTTGTAATTATATTTCAGTACATCACAGAAACAAAGATCTAAAAGCAGTTTAGCAGCAAATTTTGTAAAAACTAATATTGGTGTCATTCTCAAAACCTTTGGCCACAGCTGTACATCAATTTTAGCAGCACATGCTCTTTTTTACATCATAGGATAACAAGCAGGATCCAATGAAAAACTGATATTAAAAGACTAAATTGAATCATATTGGAGTTTTGCGGCTTTTTATATGCAAGTGTACTCCTACAAAATGTATTTTTAGCAGACTGGCAACTAACCTAAGATGCTGTTCAAAAGCTAAAGCAATTTTACTTTTATAAAGTTATTTAATTTACAAGTTTATTAAGAAGAATAATGCAGAAGAGCTGAGCCGATTGTGGATAAACCCTTCATAAAATCTCATTAGTAAGTTAAATTGCAAGTTAATTCTGCATTCTTTCTCCTCCAACCCAATTTTACCAAAAAACTGATGGCATATACTATATATTGTCCTAAAATTGCTTTTGACAGCAACCTATTCCATGCATGTTTATCGTGTGACAACAAACTTGTGTTTCTGTAAATTATTCTTTGTAAAGGTGATCCTGTTTGAAAATTAATCTTACCAAGAAAGGTGCCCAGGAAGAAGACACCCAGAGGAACATTAATGACGGGTGAGGTGATGTTGATGAACCAGTTTGGAAGGAAAGGAGTTATTCTCAAAAAAATGATGTAATTAATGAGGTGCTCTCTGTGCTTGTCCACCTGCAATGACATCACACAACATCCCCTCAACGTTATGGCCAGTCAATTTGCATCAAAATGAAAGCTATTTGTATGAAAATCTTACCTGTTGTGACCATTTCTGAGCTCTCTCTGTGAGGTACTTGTAGACCATCGGCCTCCCGACTAAATAAGACAGCATATAGCAAAAAGATGCACCAAGGCCTGAACACTGTAAAACAAAACATATTTACACAATAAAGTCATACTAGAAAACCGCCAGACGGACTAATTTGAAATTAATTTGCCTACGAACAACGAGCTTACCAGACAGACCAGGAAGAGAGCTAATGGAAAAGGGTAGAGATAACCAGACAGTATACTGAGAAATATAGAGCCTGGGATGGCAAACGTCTGAAGACTGAGATGGCCTTAGTTAAGGGTTTAACATTAAAAAAACATAGAGAAAGCTGGTCCAAAAATGTATCTGACATAAAAAAGAATAACAGACACTCCAAGCAATGTTGTCTAATTTAAACTGTAAAAAGAATTAGTCAGTGATGTCAAAAAAATCTAGATTAATCATGGCACAAAGGATACAAGATATATGTAGCAAAGTATGCTAAAAGCACTTGAGTGTAATAGGTGTCCTTGTATTTGGACAGCACTGTGCCCAATGCCTTGGCATCATCCATGTCTTTAGGAATTTTGATTTTTTCTCTCTCGTCTCTGTAAGACAAAGAAATTCCTGTTAAACCACATGTGTGTTCAGTACACAAAACTACACTCGGGAGGGGGAGGTAGACTTACTCGCTCAGTTGTGGGAAATTTCTGAACACCAGATACATGACACCAGCAGAACAGGCAAAGATAGTGATGAGGAGGAGGATTGACATGCGTGCAGAGGCTCCTCCTGGTGACTGGGCTCCTGGGAGAATCATTCAAAAACACATCGTGAATAACCTCTAATATCTCCTGTGCAATGTGTTGCATGCATTTGCATCAGTTGTTCACCATCCTCAGGAGGATTCGGGCCCGTGAGAGCTCTTGTATGTGCCTAGCTCGAGAACGTCAAAGCCAAAAATCACATATAACAGTGTGACTTCATCTTAAAGGAGCAGTAATAAATTCTGTCCTTTTACTGACACCGAACTGATTTACAATATTTACATTCAGGCCATTCTGAGTGCTTCTTCACTGTGTGCTAAGAGGTTTACAGGCTTAAGCACGTCACTGACCTTGTAGTCTTTATTTAGTTAAACATTAATAAAATTCATTTAAAATAGATTATCATTAGGCTGAAGATGTTTTCGTTCTTTTTCATATGGGCATTTACAAATCTAGTTTGGTGAATCAGAAAAAGACTGTTTGACAACCATACCGACCAATTCAGTCCAATTTTTAAATGAAACAACAAAATTCAAAATAATCATACCAGTGGCAGTGATTTTAAATTAGCCCTGTCATGTCACAGGTTACCATTTAGGTTACTGTTTAATATCCACTGGGACAAAGCATATTCTAATCAATCTAAGCAATATAATAAAGTATGCTAAAAAAATACTACACTCCGTTTAAGCATATTGTGGAAAGATTTAGAGTACAGCCTACCTATGAATTTTGTGTACTGAAAAAATAAATATTTTTGCATTTATTTTATCATTGTATTTACTTAAGATTATTTTGGAAGGATTTAGAGAAATATTAACAGAAAACTGTGGTATATGAAAGGAATTTGAGTATTTCTTATTTTAATAATGGCATTTTGAACAGTACAGTTACACATATACAGCTAAAATATGTGTTGTATAATTATCTATTTTTTGTTTTATGTCAAATAATTGAATATTAAATAAAGATCATGTTCCATGAGGATATTTAGTAAATTTCCATTTAAACATAAATCTAAAAAAGCTATTATTAGTAACATGCATTGACAAAAACTTGATTTGTAAAGGTTATTTATTCAATATTTTGATTTCTGATATCTGAAATAGTTGTATGTCAGCCATGCTGATGTCCTACAAAGCACACATCAACAGAAAGCTTTGTTATTCAGCTTTCAGATGATGTAAAAATGGACCCTTATGATTGGTTTTGCTGACCAGGTGTGTGTGTGTATGGTAGTTGACATATCAATGTGTCCTATGGTAGGAAAAAAAGGAATAATAATAAATAAATAAACAAATAAAAACATTGAAAATAAATCTCTCTCATGCTATTTGTAGCTCTAAGAATGAAGACACATTTTTGCTTTGCCATACCATAAGACACTGTCTTTTTTTTATGTGTGTAAAATATATATATGTATGTGTATATATATATAGTACATAACATAATTTTTTTATAGTTTCTAAAATAAAATGTTTATTTTACATTTTAAATATTTAAAATTATACATATATTTTTTGGAAGCACCTAAAATTTATGTTTGTACATTTCACAAGCACTGAAATTTCTCTACCTTTTTCCCTTGGCATCTAATGTCATTACAACTGTGACTAAGTAATAGCTCTTGTTCATGTGGCAAGGAATAAAAAAAGATCAGTTTAAAGGTTAAACTGTGAAAGTATGAGTAATGCGAACCAAAGGAAACAGATATCATCACAGCATTACACAATCCTTCAGTCCATTTGACTAGACAAATAAAGTCACATTAAGGGCCATTTCAGTTAAAGGTTTGCTGTATATCGCGTACATTTCTTCCATTGAAAGCCACAGTTCAGAATCTATTAATAATCGACAAAACCTTTAATCGTTCAGCTGAAGACTTCATCAATATTACATTAGTCCTGGATAGTCAACCTCCACCTGTCAGATTTTCTAGTCTTCGCAAAACCAATTTCTCAGTAAATATCTATTAATTGTGGTAAGCAACATAATACCCGTGTGATACTGATATTAGGACATGCTGTCAGAATTACCTTTGACTGGAGTTTCTTTGGAGGGCCTCGGTTCCTGCTCTACCAGCGGACTGCTCTCGGTTTCACGGTTACCGCTTCTCTTTTTGGCCATGATGATCGCTTTCAACAAAAGAAAATAATGGAGGTAGATCTCAGACGTTAACCGGGATCATATGTCAATGTAAAAGCTAAACGCAAAGCCGGCTTTCTCCTCCTACTTCTCGGGATACCGGTGACCTGTGACTGTGTTTTCTTCTTCTTCGGTGCTGTTCAATTAAGATGATTTGTCATCCGCTACTGCCGTCTAGTGAAGATACCGAGACATTAGGTTCTAAATCGACAATATGTGTTTTTAAGCACCTTGAAGGCCATGGATAACCTTAAAAAGCGTTAGTGCGTCAATACTATTATAACCATTTAGTCTTGGTTATACCAGGCTACAAGTTGTTTTACACGACAATATTATAATGAATACGCCTCAGACTGAAGGAAATGCAAATTCATGTCTGTACAGTAGAGGGCGCAGCAGGAGTTCAACACTATGCTATAATAATAATTTTAAAAAAATTTGTATGGTTGAATTGGATCGTCTAAGGTCAGTAGCAATTTTAATAAATTTAGTCTTTACTACTTTTAGACTAAATTTAGTCTTTACTAATATTCTGAGTTTGCATTTGACTGTTTTTATTCATTTTGATGAATACTGAATCTGTTTTTGTCCAGGTGAAATAAGTCAATGCATGTTCATATTTAGTCTAGAACTATAGTAACATCCTGTTCACACAGCACAAACAACACCTCTGCTCTTACTCCCGATTTCTCTCAACATGGCAACATGTCCGTCAAGACATAAGAGACAAAGTAGTTACTTATTTGAAAAAGTAGCTCAGATATTGCCTTTTTAAGTAAACTAATGTGTTACTTTACCAATCACTTCAAAAAATAAATTATTAAAAAACGTTATTTTTTTAATGTGAGCTAGGTGGAGTTAGTGAAAATAGCCTGTGTAAATGCACACATAAATATGTTATCAGTTTGGACAACACTTACAGTAGAAGCATTTACTAAAACTACAGATATGAGACTTGTTTATCACAAATCTTCTTTATAGAATCTTGGCACACTCGCATTACGTTTAGGCCACAGAATTTAAGTGAGGACTGTGGTCGGGAACTTAAAACTTTGTTTATTTTATTGCAGTGAACAGGCTTTAAGACAGGGGTTTCCAAAGTCCCATAAGATTAGTATGAATTTACTTTTTGGAAAATTGATAAAATGTACAAAGTTTTTACCTGACTGAATTCATAACATGTGCCAGATACATTTGGTTAATCTGCCAAGGTGAATTTTTGTGGGTATCTACTGGGAAATTAGGCTTCTTGGATAAACTTTAAACTAAGCCCCTGCCAACATTTCAGGAACACCCTGCTCAAGGCTTTTAAAAACTTTTTAGAATTGGCTTTTTAAGGTTTTAAATGTGTTTGGCATGCCATTTAGATTCTAACCTGCAACTCCAGAGCTGTGCCCACAGCCTACTACACAGTTAGGTATGTTTTCAAGCTGGGATGCTGGTTTATGCTGTTCCTTTTGCTGGTTTATGCTGGTCTTTTGCCAACACATGACCATCATAAACCAGGAAAGGGCCAGCTTAAACCAGCAAAATGACCAGCTTAAACCAGCAAAAGGGTCAACATAAACCAGAAAAAGAACCAGCAAAGGACCAGCTTAAACCAGCAAAAGGACAAACATAAACCAGCCAAAGGACCAGCAAAGGACCATCTTAAACCATCAAAGGGGCCAACATAAACCAGCAAAAGGACCAGCATAAACCAGCATCCCAGTTTTAAAACATACCTAATCAGCAAATGCTGTTTTCTTCAACAGGGATCCCTCAAACCTAAACCTAACAACAATAATCCCAAAGCCTCTGGATCCTTGTGCTTCAGCCCCCTGTCATCAGATTAAGGGACTTCACAGAAGTGAACGAAGAGCTTCTCTCTCCAAAAAGCCTTTTTGGGCCTAATAATGGCCAGGCTTACTGCAGCACAATGAAATTTGGTGCACTCTGAGCTGGCTACATTCTCACAAAAGTGCTCCAATTTCAGGCTCCTGACAACACAGAGAAATCATGCTAGAGGTCTGATGTGTCACTCAACAAGCACATTTGTGCATTGACTTTACATCTTTATTGAGCTCTATGTATGTGTGCTGATAAGTGTTTAGATGTGAATAATAAATGAAACCTGTTCATCACATAAAGCAATCATTTCATTTTATTTTTGCATGAACCTTAAGTCAGCTCTACACAACTTTTAAAATCAGTACATATTTTAAAGCGCTTTATGCATCATAAACTTATCAACTTTGAAAATGGTTAAAAATCGACATCATACAATAAATATCCAAGCGATTATTATTCCTCCATATTAACGCAAACCATATCCCAACACACAGCAAATAAATTCATACACGAAGCAAAGAAAATGTCAAAAAACGGGTTCACACAGCTACCTCTGAACCATATAGGTACAGAACTGAAAGCTTTGTAGGACAAATGCTTTAGAAACACTGCAACTTTACAAAATCAGAGGGGTCTCTAAACTCACAGCCAATAACACAAGGGGAAGTAACTCTAAAAGAGGAAAGGCACATGACAGAGTTTTAGTCACAAAGGCTCAGATGATGTGTGCAAAGTGTATGTCTAATAAAGTCATAAGTTATAGTTTGACATTTACAAGAAAAATGTATGATTCCTAAAAGTCAATAGCGGGCCACCAACTAAAATGCAAAACTGCCAAGTATTATTGTCCTTTTTCATGTAAAAGTTCATGTAAATTTGTAGTTCAAATTTCAAAAAGGTCTCAGTGAAAGGTCACCTCAAAAATATGTAAATAACCTACAAGTAGCCTTCTGCCCACCAGCAAACATGTAAATTGAATTAAGGAACTTTTTCTTTCCAAATGCACCACTAATTTTTACCAAAGCTAATGCTAGAGATGCCATGTTTTGGTATATTTTTTATATGTTTCTTTCATATGAATAAAATAAATTGTTATTGTGTACAAACAACCTCAGTCACCATGGTAACACTTGTTTTTGTATGGCATGAGGTATTTTGGACCTCTAGTGACGCAATAGCAGCGTCGACGACAAAAACTACAACTCCCTACACGTCTCACCGGGGAACGGAAACTCGCTGTGGCGCTGATCTATCCGGCCCATCTCCACTGCTCTTCCTTTCGCGCCGGTAGCCGACGAATCGAGCGTCCATGTGCGCAGCGCCCTGGAGTTCATAGATCACCGAGCCTTCCGAATCCGAGCCAGACCGCCGCCTTGTGATGGATCTCAACTCTTTGATCGAGGCCCTTCGGGGCACCATGGACGCAAATTTGCGTGAGGCCGCAGAGAGACAACTGAACGAGGTAAAGTGATCGGATGATGATGATGATGATGGTGGTGGTGCGCCTCGGGCCTTGCGCAGCAGGATGCCCGTGGCCGCTATTAAATTCCGTTAAAATGTTTTTGAAAGCATATTCGATGACGTATAGCCCTTCAGTAACACATAATATAAGTTGGTAATCTATGTAAGGGCAAAGATCACGTATTTGTTAACGTTCTGTAGCACGCGCTAACAGCTCGTGTCCGCGTACTACGTCACCGCGGTAATGGCTCTCGCAAATGGGATCGTGTTAAAAAGACATTACGTTGCTTAAATGTAACGTGACTTTGAAAAGTTGTTGAGAATACACGAGGTTGTGTAGGTCTCTGTGTTTTGAGGTCAAGTTCGGAAGTGTCTGAGCGTGTTAAGAGCTGTTTATTTGTGGTGCGCGAATGTGCTAGCGCGGGAGATGCTAAGCGCTAGTCTCTCACGTGTCAACATGAGGCAGAAGGCTTGTTGTCATTTCACTTTCTTCGTAAACCCTTTCACGAACTTAACTTTTCTGAATGTCTGGTGATCGTATTTAAACGAGGCGACGACCGATTTCGATGCTCGCTAATGTGTTGAATCGCTATTTTAGCTGTGTTTGGGCCCGTTACATTAGCGAGCTGCGTCAGTGTTTTAAAAGTACTGTGGTACAGAGATGTGTCGGATGATGACATCTCATGGTAATTAGGTTAATATCTTATTTGATCGTGTCTCATTTGTTAGCACTAGTTAATGTAGAAGCTCTATTTCTTAAAGAATGTGTTAATCTTCATTTGTTAGCTCACAGAACGTTTACTGACGTTAACACATGAGTTTTGATTTGAAAATTGTATTAAAAGTGCTAGAAATTAACTTAAAAAAAAAAAAATTGTATTGTTTATTGTAAGTTCATGCTAACTTATGTAGTTAACTAATGTTATTAGCTAAATTAAGCCTTATTGTAGTTAACTGTTTTTTAGTACAGTTATTTACAATATAGATGTAAAAAAAACAAAACACTTCTTTAACTTTTTTTCTTTTTAACATAGCAGTACTTTGATTTTTGGAGAGATATGTTGCCATGGTGAACCATGTTACCACGTTTATTTGTCCCATGGTATTTTTTTTAAGTGCCAACGCTCTTATTTCTGTCACACCATTGCTGCACCATACTGTACTTTTTGTGTAGATGGCCAATAACTTATCACCAAAGTAATCTAAGTGTAGTTCTACTGCATAGTTGTCGAATTAGAGCAAATTTGTCATGAAATGTCTTTTATTACAAAAATGCTGACTTTCCAAGAAAAGTTGTGCACACTGAAGATTTAATTTATCATTTGATTTTATTTGGCGTCCTTGTCGTGTGTTCTTGTTTAAAGAGCTGAGCCGGTGCTGTTGATTTCGGTGATGTCTGGTGTTTTTGGTAGCTTTGTTTCCTTCAATAGGTCTTATTTTGTGCTTCGTTTGACAGGAATAAATATTAATTTAGGTTGTTAAACAACTTATATTGTGTGGTATCTAGGTTTCTGAGTTTGTTTAGCAGTGTGAGACCAGCGAGTCTCGTTTAGTGGTAATCTGTATACTGTAGTTGTTACCTGAGGAACATGAGTAAGACAATACCCAAGAGATCAACCCATCGACCTGCTTGTAAGGGTTTATATATGAGAGTAAAAGAGTGGAGATGTTCAATACAAAAATGATATGTATTGTATTATTTATTATTGATGAGTAATTCAAGATAGCAAGGTGTAGGAATTGTCACACACTTTATTGTCGGACGTTTGGGTGCCTTTGAGTCCAAAAGGTTGTGAACCCCTGAAGTAGAGGATAGACGCCTGCTGCGGTCTCCTGTGACACAGTCGCTGTCTGGCCGGGCTCCAGGCAGCCCATGTGGACAGCAGGCTTGGATTCCTGTGTGCTGACGCTTTGGTGGTCGGGTGAGAACGCTGTCATGGCATTTCAAGCTGCATCTGTTTATTCAGAGCTAACGGACAATGGGTTCATCATCATCACAGGGTTTATTAATCTCGTGACAGTCTGTATTTGAAAGAACATATTTGTAGAAGGGGAAACACACAGGAATGTCCATAAATGGTGACGCTTCATAAATTGTAGTTAAGTTTGCTGGTGATTCTTCGCTGACTAGTGCATTTTGTGTGTTTATGGTGTTCGCTATCAGAGGCCAAAAGTAGATGTGGTTTTTATTTGGAAGTGAATTTGAAAGGAGTTCCCTGAAATGCTGCTTCAGTTCATTCAGTGGAGAAATACAGCCCTCTTTGTAAACAATTCATCCTTTCAGTTCATATAAAGTCTGTTTACAACAACAGCTATATTTAAAAAAAGGATATCAAGCAGGGATAGGACTAGGGATGCTCATTTTGGTTATTTCTCATAACCGACAACCGACGCTCGCTAACCGATTATTAACCAGTTAAATGACAACATTATTTTAAATGAGAATTGAATTCAAATGATAGCGCCTG
Organism: Enteromius viviparus; assembly: GCA_032353835.1. Classification (NCBI taxonomy): domain Eukaryota; kingdom Metazoa; phylum Chordata; class Actinopteri; order Cypriniformes; family Cyprinidae; genus Enteromius; species Enteromius viviparus. Next base: position 2,050,451 of record JAUCNO010000873.1, on the reverse strand, counting down.
TGACCCGTTAAAAATAGTAATATTAATATC
>JAUCNO010000873.1:2030573-2044976 GCA_032353835.1 Enteromius viviparus | reverse complement strand
GAGACGGTTCTCACGCCACACTCGCAGCCACAGATCCACTGGAGATCATAGTACTGGCCCAGTGACGTCTAAATGACAACCCACCACTGGCCAGCCTCCATAGTCTCCTACAAGATCCAATAAACTTCACCTGAATCGATGCATATGTTCAGAAAAGCATACTACAGTTTCTACATTGTGTATATATACTATGAACAAAATTCCTTGGTGTGGCATACTACAGTAGAAAGTTCATCCAAACTTTTTTTTTTAAATAGTGTGCAGTATTTAGTTTTGTCTCACTGATCTTCTAAAGTGCTTGTGTGTGTGGCATTGCAGGAGACGCTTCAGGTGGATGAAGACGAGAGGCCCGAGCTGCCCTGGTGGAAGTGCAAGAAGTGGGCGCTTCACATCCTCGCCCGGCTGTTCGAAAGGTGCAGTACTAACATAACATCACTTCCTCCCAGGAATGCTAAAGATAAAGCTTTCGCAGATGACTCATGGTCCATTTGAATCCCGACCCACGCTGAGCGGTTGGAAACACTCGAGTAGTTATTTTCAGCTGAAGGTCTTTTGTGTTTCAAACGGTTACTGGATTTTCATGCATGTTTTTGCCCCAAGGTATGGCAGCCCTGGCAACACAACCAAAGAGTACACAGAGTTTGCAGAGCTTTTCCTCAAGGGTTATGCCGTGGCTGCACAGCAGGTAAACAGGAAACTTCACTAGATGTTTCTGTGGGTTGTTGGCATGACGTGTGTTGCGATAACTGATGATCTTTGACTGTTTGATTCTGATAGGTACTGTTAAAGGTGTTGTATCAGTATAAGGAAAAGCAATACGTTGCTCCCAGAGTCTTGCAGCAGACACTGAATTACATCAATCAGGGAATCGCACACGCTGTTACCTGGAAGAACCTAAAGCCACACATCCAAGTATGTATATGTTGTTCTACCTGTTTGTATTCATAAGGAAATCTTAATGAAGTATTAGGGACATGGATCTAAAAGAGCTTTTGTAGTTAATTGTAGAAAGGCTTGGGGTTTAAATGAATGAAATATTGGTCAAGTCCAGTATATCTCGCTAAAGGGAAGTCTCACTTTTTACTGGAAGTAAGTTAAGATTTCTACAAGCTCAAAAAATAAAGAATTATGAAAGGAATCGTTCACAATAACATGCACGAGTTATAAATAATAAATCTCAGGGATAGTTTACCCATTATTTACTAACTCATGTTCCAAACCTGTATGAGTTTATTCTATTGAACATGTGATATTTTAAGCAATGTTTGGAACCAAACTGTTCGGTTGCTCACATTTAAAATGCTTGATAAAGTAAAGAAGCTCACCCACAACAACCGATTAAGGGACAAGTACTTGATGACAGAATTTTTGTGTAAACTATCCTTATAGACATTTAAAAGCATAAGTGTCTGCCAAAGAAAGGGCACTAAATCAGTATATTCAATTAATAGAGAAGTACCCTTCAAATGAACAGATTCATAAAGTATATCGGCTTTCCATAAAGCAATGTTTTATCTACTGTTATGTCTAAATCAGACAAGCTAGTAAAATAAATCTGTCAGTTATCTCAGTCACAAGTTGTTGATGGAAAAATTAAGAGTGACTGCTTTTAACCAATAATGCACCTTTTAATTTGGCTATTTATTATTGAAGTACCCAAGTGTTTTCCCGGTAATGGGCTGAACGTTTGGTTTGATTTTACTACAGGTCCAGTTTTAACTAAAACCTCTGTAACCTGGGTAAAATAACTGTAAAGCACAGCCTCATCTAATCCAAATACCTGGATATTTCTGGTTTCAGGGAATCATTCAGGACGTGGTGTTCCCTCTCATGTGCTACACAGACAGCGATGAAGAGCTCTGGCAGGAAGACCCTTACGAGTACATCCGCATGAAATTTGGTTAGAGCTTCACCTTATTTGTCTAAACTACCAAAAGGTTCTTTGAGCAGAAGACCAATGCCAAATTGATGTGCTCATTCTCTTTCTGCTTCCTCTTAGATGTTTTTGAAGACTTCATCTCCCCCACCACTGCAGCTCAGACACTTCTCTTCACCGCTTGCAACAAAAGGAAGGAGGTGGGTGTTTGGAGGCGCCATCTGGCATGATAAGGCCTATGATGTGACTGTGTTTGGCTGAGTTTTGTGTATATCTTACTGCCAACCCTCATGTATCCAATCAGCACCCTGCGGCTCCTTCCACAGAACTGTTGGAAGCTTCTGACGCCAGGTGGAAGGAGCTTCTCCGTCATCTCAAAGAGCTGTGTCTCTCTTTTATTATGAGATTTATAGTGATTAATGTGATATTTACTCAATTAACTAAACATTTGAAACCAGCTCAAGTTCATTTTCTGTATATAGATGCAATAGCTTTATAATGTAGTCCTTCGGTATGCACATGTAGCCTGTGTACCAGACTTGCTTCCTCTCAGGCCAAACCTTGCTAAATTTAAAAACATGCTCTTTCCAAGCTTTTTCTAATATGTAAGCACAGTGGGAGTTTAGGTTTTAGCCTGTGTTTTAAAAGTGCTCTTTCATTGGCTGTGGGTGGACGGTGTGCGTAGTGTCCATCTGCGTTTAGTGCCATCTCCAGTCTGTGTCTTACAGGCTGTGAGACGGTTCTCACGCCACACTCGCAGCCACAGATCCACTGGAGATCATAGTACTGGCCCAGTGACGTCTAAATGACCGTCCACCACTGGTCAGCCTCCATAGTCTCCTACAAAGCCCACACATGACATGAATCATGAGGTGTTGTGGTATTTTAAGTATTACGTTAACCACTTTCATTGTATAACAGGTGCTGCAGAAGTCCATGGGCTTCTGTTATCAGATACTCACAGACCCGGCTTGTGACCCCAGGAAAAAAGACGGTGCTCTGCATATGATCGGCTCACTGGCCGAGATTCTTCTCAAGGTGGTTTTATTGAGATGATAATGCAGTTGATGATGATGAAAATACAGTATAATAGTTTATCTTGTATTTTAAGAAATTAGCATATGACATCAACATTTGAAAATTTAATTGAAAATAGTTCAACCAGTATTATTCAGTTGCAGAAATTAAATTATTGATTGGTGCGGGATAATATTGGGCTGCTGTCACTTTAAGAGAAAATTCACAATCCAGTGTAATATGCACCCAGTTTCTATATTAGTTCACTTAAGACATAAATGTTTGAAAAAACTTGCAAAATCAAGCTTTTTGTGTGCATTTGTCTTTAAGTATTTGGTGTTTGCAAATAAAAGGCAGCATTGGTTATTCTAGGATTGAACATCCTGATTAGTGGTATTAATGATTTCCCCCCCCTTCATTTAGAGGAAAATCTACAAAGACCAGATGGAGTTCATGTTGCAGAATCATGTCTTCCCTCTGTTCCGCAGTGAGCTGGGTTACATGAGAGCCAGGGTGAGAGATGTGCTCATTGCATTTTTATTAAAGAATAATTCAACCGCTAGATAAAGGCAACGACTTGAGTGCTGCAAAGTGTTGACTCCTCTTTGTACATTGTAATTCTGCCTCTAGGCCTGCTGGGTTCTTCATTACTTCTGCGAGGTCAAGTTCAAGAGTGACCAGAACTTGCAGACAGCCCTCGAGCTCACCCGCCTGTGTCTGATCAACGACAACGAGATGCCTGTTAAAGTGGAGGCTGCCATCGCCCTCCAGGTCCTCATCAGCAATCAGGAGAAAGGTAGGATTTCACTCATTTATCTCTCTTTCCGTTTAATGCCTTTCCTCTGTCATTAGCAGAATTTGAGATGTCTTTGTTTGGTTTTCCTACAGCCAAAGATTACATCACCCCCCACATCCGGCCCGTGATGCAGGCCCTCCTCCACATTGTGCGTGAGACAGAGAATGACGATCTTACCAACGTCATCCAGAAGATGATCTGCGAGTACAGTGAGGAGGTCACACCAATCGCTGTAGAGATGACCCAGCATTTGGTAAGAGCCATTAAAATATTCATTTCACCTTCTAAAAGTTGACGCATCAAATAATGGTCCTAAAAACTGCGGGTTTTTTAATGGACGTTTATTGAACCTTTAGACAAATCTTTAAAAAGAAAGCACATGTTATTTGGAGAAAAAGCTTATACTTGATGTAATAAATAAACTGCATGTAAATATCAGTTGTCTCTCCATATGTCCCAGTAATGTCTTGGTAAGATGATATTTATTTTTATCTTAACTCCTATATTTTTTTTTATTGGAATACAATACAATTATTGAGAGATGGACATAAATATTTCTTTATGTGTTCATCTTGAATATTAGTATTATTGCTAACGGTTTAATTTTTGGAAATCAGTAAAGATTTCACAGCAAAAGTGGATGTTTTCAGAATTATACTCAAATACTGCTAAAGTATAAACAACGCAAATATACAACACCATATACAACGGGTTGTACAGTAGTGCTTTGATATTATTTAAAGGGCTGAGAAACGTATAGAATATTATGTTGTAGTCTTTATAGGGAGACCTGTGTTGAATTATCTCAGAAGTAAACTTTCCTGCTTTATTCCTCTCTCCCAGGCCATGACCTTCAACCAGGTGATCCAGACAGGACCTGACGAGGAAGGAGGTGACGATAAAGCGGTGACCGCCATGGGCATCCTTAACACCATTGACACACTGCTGAGTGTAGTGGAGGACCATAAAGAGGTGAGAAAATAGAAACATGGACTGTGGAAGTTCTTCCTGTCTCTGTAGCCTGTAGCATCCTGCTGAAGTGCTTCCAGCCGCCCACAAACACACACAAAAAAACATGTATGCCAACTTCTGTCAAAGTGCCTTACTGGCTGGAGAGCATCTTTAAATAGCCTTGTGGAAATCTATATACGTTTATATTTATAAACGCTTTCTTTGCACTGTATGCAATTTCATGCTAATCCCTTTGCAATGAATTTGAACCGAATGCTCGTTTAAAAATGTATGAATGTCATTTATTTATAGAAGATAGCAAACCATATGGAGTTTGGCGAGACTTAGGACAAGCGCACTTTCAGATAGCACGTTAAACATACTGTTTAGTATTTGGTTATTTTTGCAGTCACCAAACATTAGTGATAATATTTGGGATTCTGAAGTTCTGTGCATTAACACTGCTGATTGATTTTTCAGATTACCCAGCAGTTAGAGGGCATCTGTCTGCAGGTGATCGGCACAGTCCTCCAGCAGCACGTCCTGGGTAAATTACACACACTAATGAAAAAACCTGTTTTGTGTCACCTTTTGGTTTTGTATTGATTGTTTGGGGTTGATTTTCCCAGAGTTCTACGAGGAGATCCTGTCTCTGGCTCACAGTCTGACATGTCAGCAGGTGTCCCCTCAGATGTGGCAGCTGCTCCCTCTGGTCTATGAGGTCTTCCAACAAGACGGATTTGACTATTTCACAGGTAGTGCAGTGTCTGGCATCTACTTTGCATGTTCGCTTGGTTAACTTCTTTTTTTAAATTATAAACTGAATGTTTACTTTAACTGATAGATATTAAAATAACTTATTTACCCTTTTAATTTCAGATATGATGCCTCTTCTCCATAACTACATCACAGTTGACACAGACACACTCCTGTCTGACACCAAATACCTTGAAATCATCTACAGCATGTGCAAAAAGGTACAGCTACTTAAAGTGCCACTGTAAAGTTTCTAACTTCTAAACTGGTGATTTGACTCTGTTAGTAAAATTCTGTGCTCAATCAGATTTTGTCAGGAGACCCAGGAGAGGACCCAGAATGCCATGCGGCCAAGCTGTTGGAGGTCGTCATTCTACAGTGCAAAGGTCGTGGTATTGACCAGGTGTGTTTCCTGAACACTGTCCATGTTACAATGTGCACCACTGACCCCATTTCGGACATTTAACCAAAAGCGCACTGACTTCATGACATATTTGTGGGATTTTATCATGGAAACACTGGCAATAAAAAAAAAAAGGTTAATCTTGGTGCCTGTTCCTGCAGGTGGTGCCCTTGTTTGTAACGACCGCTTTGGAGCGTTTGACACGTGAAGTGAAGACAAGCGAGTTGAGGACCATGTGTCTGCAGGTGGCCATTGCCGCCCTCTATTACAGCCCTCCTCTGCTCCTCAACACACTGGAGAATCTGCGCTTTCCCAACAACACAGAGCCCATCACCAATCACTTCATCTCCCAATGGCTCAAAGACATCGACTGCTTCCTCGGGTACACACTTCATACCATTTCCTGGTATCTAAAGAGCTCAGAGCAAAAAAGGTTCTGGTAATTGTAACATGCGATGTGTGTTTGCAGACTTCACGATCGAAAGATGTGCGTGTTGGGTCTGTGCGCTCTAATGGACCTTGATCAGAGGCCACAGGCCGTCAATCAGGTCGCAGGTCAGCTCCTCCCTGCAGCCATTCTCCTGTTTAATGGCCTGAAGAGGGCCTATGCCTGCAGGGCTGAACATGAAAATGACGAGGATGATGATGACGAGAATGGAGAGGAGGAAGAGGAGAATGGTAAATGAGCTTCATCAAATCTTCAGGCTTTTATCCATGTAGAAGCAGTATTTCAGTCTTCTGACTAAAATGAATGAGTAGTTTTAGATATTGGTTGCATTAATATTTAGTCGCCTAGTGAATGCAGTATTTGTGAGATCCTAAATATCTCTTTGTAATACCGTTCATCTGAAAGCAGCTTCTTAGTAATAGACTGAAAAATCGGTTTATTCATAATTGAAATGCATCAATTATTAAATTAAATCCAACTTGGCGTTGGGTCAAGCTTGTATTTCATCCAGTTAATTTATTAAATTACGTCAAATCGAGTGAATTGGTGTATTCGATTTAAATTGCTGTGTTTCCTGCTGTTCTTTGAAATGATTAACTAGTTTTGACAAGTGACTCATTGTGTATCCTTGCAGCCGAGTTGGGCAGTGATGAAGACGACATAGATGATGAAGGCCAGGAATACCTTGAAATGCTTGCTAAACAAGCAGGAGAGGACGGTGACGATGAAGACTGGGAGGAAGATGACGCAGAGGAGACGGCTCTTGAGGGTTACACGACCTCAGTTGACGACGAAGACAACCTTGTTGATGAATACCAGATCTTCAAAGCCATAATTCAGAGTATGGCTTTCACCTATAGTTTGAATGAAACGCGCGACTTTTAAAAGAGTGTTTTACTGACAGACTGCTTCTCTTTCCTTTTTAGATGTCCAGGCCCGTGACCCTGCATGGTACCAGGCGATCACACAGTGTCTTGATGAGGAACAAAGAAAACAACTTCAGGATATTGCAACACTTGCAGATCAGCGACGAGCAGCACATGGTGAGGCAAAAAAAGCCGGTTGAGTAATTGATTGCGCAGCACTTACTATTTCCTCTTGACACACTACCGATATTTAATTTAGCGTATTCCTGGAGCTGGAAACACTTAGGCTGTGTTTGCATTAGTCTAGATATATTTAAAGAGTTTTTGTTTCCAAGTTTTAGTCCACACCAGGATTTTCCAAAAGTTACTAGTCCACACGGACACCTCATCCGTCACCCTGCTGCACATGTGTAAAACATCATGAGCACTTATTGAGATAATACTGAAAGGCGAAGTTGTTGTGGTATAGCCGGTACAGCGGTAGGGTTATGTATAATATGGCATTGAAATCCCTTTTGAATGCACGCTTTTGACTTTTACTTTCGTCCTTTCCGTGGCTCTGTAGAACGCATCATTTGTCTTCTATGTTTTTCTGAATATGAATTCACGCTTGGGACGCCCCCCAACCCCTTGGGGAAGTCATCATCCATCGCAATGTTCCACTGTAGGCATACTCCGATGCCAATTTGCCCCAATCCTAGACAGCAGTTGCAAGCAAATGTTGTCATCTTAAGGTTGTACAAAACAACCTTGAACTTCAGCAACATTAAAGGTGCTGCAAGTTTTTGATTATTCTAAAGCCACAAAATAAAATGTAGATGTTAAGGAAACTTCTGTTTACATGGTTGTTTCTCTAAAAAAAAAAGAAAATGCTTCTATCAGTAATTCTACTGTGAAATGTGCCTGTTGGGGTGGAATCTGTTTTTGCAGTACCCATTTTAACCACTAGCTGTCAGTCGTACATACTTCACCTTTAAAGGAATAATATACCCCAAAATTAAAAGTACCTCATATTTTACTCACCCCAAACCCTTTTCTTTTTTCAGTCGAACAGTTTTATTTTTTTTATCCTGGCTCTTCCAAGCGTAGTAATGCAGGGGGATAGTGCACATTGTTGAAGCTCCGTAAATCAGGTCCACAAGTACAGCGACATGCTATATGATTGAGCACCGAGATCCCTCTTATTTGTATTTTAATAGTGGTTGGAATACAGCTTCACCTGATGGCTAGAGCGCCTAGGTGTTCAAGCTTCTTGGCTGACTTTTTTTTGGGGGGGGGTTTCTGTATTCGTTATCCTTTCCTATCTAAATGATGCGAAAACACAGAAAAGCAATTCAAGCACTCGTGTGCCAGCTCAATCTTCTCTCACCTGCTCGTGCGAACACTGTTTTGTCAGTTGTAGGGCGGGGCTTGGTGTTTTAGTTACAACTAACCCGCCACCTATGGCGACGACGATACCATTGTCCATTGCGATGTTTCACATTAGACATCGTACGATGCCAAATTGGTCTACATCGCCCAACCCTTGACACAACGTGAGGTTGTATTTGTTTTTTAACGTGAAAAGAAATTTAAAATTTCTAAATCATTGTGCAATTATCTTTTAATCTGTATGACCCTACCGACTTCAAGAGCATATTAATGTCAAGGAATCATGTTTTTTTTATTTGTTTTTATAATGCTGTAGCCAGTAATTCTACTCCAATGTCTGTTTCCTACGGCGGAATACCTTTGTTTTTGCAGTACCCGTTTCAACCACTAGCTGTTACGCTTGCATACTGCACCTTTAAGATAGACTTAGCAATGCTGTTGGACAGTAGGCATAAAATTGCATCACTCCTAAAGGTTTAACGTAGTTTCATGGGGTTTTTTTTGTTTTGTTTGTTTGTTTTTTTTAAATGTGAGAGTCACCTTAATATGCTGCCAAAATGTTATCCAATTGTTAAACCTGCTAATTTTGTTTATCCTATTTTTTTTTTTGTTTCCCATTTGATTTTTAGAATCAAAGATGATTGAGAAGCATGGAGGATACAAGTTTGCAGATCCGGTGGTGCCATCCAATTTCAACTTTGGCGGCAGCGCCCCTGGGATGAATTGAGTCCTCTCTTTCCCTTCCCCTTTCTAACTGTGACTGAATGTAGTGAAATGAAAACACTTGTGTTGCTCCCTGAAGTAGTGGTTCCAGAACTGGTTCTTCTCTCTCACTCTTCAATCTGACTATCAAATTTGAACAGCACCAGAAGATGTGGGAAGGCAACCAAACGCAACCAATGCCTGGGAAAACAAACCAAGAACTTAAACGCTAAGCAAGTGGGGAAAAAAATAATAATAATAAAGCTCTGAACAATGTTGTCTTATGGAATCCAAAATAAGATGGATACCATAACAGCAGCTCCCACACACATACTACGGGGGCTAATGAATTGAAATTGAGGCATAATGTCAAAATCATTGTCACTGTATGGGCCAAAGGGCCTTTTCAAGATTATACCTCTGGCAGTAGTGTGTCAACGTTTTTCTTCATCAAAAAAACAAAACGAAACAAAAAAACAAATCTCATATTGTACATAATTAGCCAAGGCACTTGATTTTTAAGTTGCCTGGTCAAACAACCAGAGGCATTTGTAAGGTGTCAACATGTGTATTCAAATGTAGCATATTGGATACTTGTCATAGCACTATGTGATGCCTGATCTCTGTAAATTAATGACTAGCACTTTCATATTGTTCAGGTCTCTTAGCCTTCTGTATCAGACTGCAAATTTTTTAACTCCGTTGAAGACTATTTAAGAATTGGAACATTGTTACCTGGACGGTGACTTCTCCTATAATGGTTGGTGTTCAGAGGGCTTCAATAATAGTGTGTGGCAATCATTTGCTGCTTGTAATGATAATGTTTTAGGCTCCAAACGAAATGCACTTGGTGTTCGATCTGGATAAAGATATTGTTACAAGCACTGTAAGTCATTGGAGCATGATTTAAGGAGGTCTCAAGCATTTGGTTGATGTATGGATGAACCATCAATATACACAACATTAAAAAAAAAACCAAAAAAAAAAAACCTTTAAATCTGATTTTTTTTATTTTTATGGATTGGTTCACCTTTTCCAGTATGTTGATGTTTCTCTGTTCTCCTGAAAGCGTTCTCCTGTCTTTACTGGCATACAGTTTCTTATAAATGTGGACTTGCGTTGATCATGCAATAAGCAAGTTATGCAGTATGTTTCGATCACTTTCATTTAGTGTGTAAACAGTGCTATGTTTGAAGAGCGAGTAAATCTGTATGAGAACCCTGGAGGAAAGAGGAACGCCGTGATAAACATCAAATAAAACACAACTGGGTGCAAAAATAGCGAAGTAGTCTTTAGATGTTGCAAGAGCAGAAATTATTTTTGGAGAAAACTGAGTGAACAGTGTACGGCAATTAGTTAACACGGTTAAAAGATGAACAGCTTTCTACTTGTGTAATTAACTAATGATCTTTAATCGATTGCTGAGCAGAAGTTATTACTCCACTACTGAAGTGTGTGAAACGTTATTTGGAAGTGTCTTATGGTTCCACTGATGGAGATTTGGCCATTTTACTACAGGAACGCACCACAGGATGATTGCCTAGTGGTTTTGTAGACTTGCAATATTATTGGGTAAAAAATTACGCAAAGGATATGGCTGCAAGCACCAATATTGTGGCCAAGTACGTCAATGCAATGCGTATTATAAAGAGAGTATTTCTTTCTTTTTTTGGAGTCGTAGAGCTGTAAAGAGTCTCTTAAGGCATGGTCTTGGGTATACCTCTTAGCTTTACTTCCTTAACAATAATAAAGAGAAATGTTAGGTTTTTGACTTTGTCTGAATCTGAGCCAGTAGTTTACAAACTTGGACATATTAGATGTCTCTGTATTTTACAGCTGTAACTGTCCTGTAGGTCACGCTGTCATCCAACCACTTGGACAGCCCCAAGGCGTTGAGATAAGGAGGACCCTTTCTAAATTTTACTTCTGGACACCAAAGTGATAAAATACTGCCTCATGATTGCCATCCATACTTTTGCATTAATTTATGCTTTACACCGGGGATCCTTAATCCAAGTCCTGGAGAGCCACTTTCCTTTAGGATCTAGCTTGTATTTCAGTGCATTAAATCAACTAATCTGGGTTTTTGAGTATGGTCATTTTAAAATTACATGATCAACCAGCAGTAAAGGTATGTGTGTGTGTGTGTGTGTATATATATATACTGTATACACACACTACATTGCAAATCTTTAATGTTATATATAGGCTAAATGTAAGCTATGTTATTGTATTCCTCTGTATATGGAGTTGGATATATAATATAACCAGCTAATGTTTAAAGTATGTTCATGTAGGGTGATATACAGTATAGTATAGTACTGTATAGTAAATCTCATCTGTTTGAGATTGTCTTCACAAGGTGTTTAGTATTTTATTGCCCTGCTCTAATCTGCTAAATGAGTCTGTGAGGCATGAAGATATTAAGAGATTGACATCACAATTTTCTGTAAAGCTGCATTAAAATAATGTTTTGTGAAAAGCTCTATACAAATAATTTTAATTGGACTTTACTTAATTACAGCCAGGTGTTTGGGGCATGGTCACAACTAAACTCTGCAGGAAAGTGGCTCTTAGGGTTCAGGAATCAGAATCTGTTTTACACAAAATACTGGATATATTAAAGCTTGTTGAATATAGAAGTAACCTAAAATTGAAGATAACCGAATAAATGCTGTTGGATATGTACAGACTGACTAGTTATGGCTTTTTATGGGTTTGTTGTGGCATCCATCTGTTTACTCTTCAAAAGTTTGAGCAGGTCAGCTCTCTGCATGCAACACTGAAATAGGTGCGTTAGTGAAGCCTTTAATGCAGAGTGTCCTCTGGATTTAGCAGGAAGAAGTGAATTTCAGAGAAGTGGCTCTCCAGCATCAGGAATGAGGATCCAAGCATTACACAGAGAGTATGTGGTGTATCCTAATTATCCTAACCCAACTGTGGAGAAAATAAGATGAGCTTTAGGGTGTCTGAATGGCTTTTTTATCGAATTGCAGTAAATGTATGAATGAAAAATGAAAATTAGTGCACTTAATGTATATCCGAGCTACGGTGTTAAAAAATCATAAACAGAAATGTGAGTCCTGTCAATAATGCTTGTGTAGTTTGAGAAAGTCTTCCAGTCTAATGACTAGTTTCACAACCATTTTGCATTTGGTTTGGAATTGCATGTAATGGCTGGGCACCCAAAGGCCTTTTAGTTTCTTCTTTTTCATGGTTATTTGGTGAATGAGCTTCCTGTTAAAGCAATATAAGAATTCATATTATTTAATACAAGTTCATTGACTGAGCCAGCTGGAATGGTTGAAATTTTCCTGGAACACAGACGTTAAGTGCATGGCAGCAACTCTGTTTATGCCGCAGAGCGTGTATTATATGATTCAGACCTCTTTATGTATCAATACTCATACACAGTGTGTTGGCTGAATTAGTTAAAAAAATTTAGCTTCAAGAAAGAACTAATGTTTTCATCTGTTACCTAAAATTGCAAACCCCTTGATAGATGTAATGCAATGATGTAGCAGGACAATTTCATGCTTAATAATTGTTATAATAGCACTGACAAATATTCCAACATACCTAATAGACACATACTGCTAAGTAAATGTAAGGATGAAGTTTTTTAAGATATACATCAATTATTACTAAGCATCCACAGACCAATAGGCGTTTTACAATAAGGCTTGCACTGACTGACATTATTACATTATAAAGATTGTTTCTATGGTGTGACTGTAGTAATAGAAGCATCTGCATCAATATGCTTTTTCTTGCATTTGATGCCAAGAAGACTGCAGAGCTTCATCAGCATCAGGTCTACGATCTCCTCTTCTTCAGAGGGCTGAGGAAAAAAGAGAGAAACGTTAAATGAGCTTGTTTATAATTGTGTAGCATAACAATAGATGAGGAGAGATTTACAGTGGGATGAAGTTGCTCTTCATTGAAAGCCACCAAGATCACGGATATAAAGAGGTTGAGAACTACGAATGTCATGAAGATAATGCAAGATCCAATCAGGAAAGCTCCTAGAACTGGATTGTAATCCAAAACCTGTAGGTAGAAGGAAATTATGCAATGAACAAATTTTAAACACGTTAGCTGAGTACCAATTAAGTATATTCCTTTTTTTTTACCTCGTCGTAGTTAAAAATACCCAGTTGTAGACAAATAATTGTCTGTGCAGCCTCAAGTAGAGTTCTGTATGAGTAGAGCCTCCAGCCGTACATTAGATTACACTGTTGGGACACAAATTGTAGACAAATGTGAATTCAAATTGAATGTGTGAAGCACCTGGAGATGTACCTTTCTGCAAATGTCAGCTCCAAACCTGATCAAACACATCTGAACAAGATCATTTATATCTTCAGAGACACTTGATATTGTGTTGGAGCAGAGTTAGGACTGAACTGAACCTACCTATCATAACTTCTATGTGGTATTAGTAATGTATAATACTATTTAGAGCAGGTAGGGTGGATAGCAGCACATTAGGATGCAGGGATCAATTAGCTAGTTAAGATATGTTTGATCAGGGTTTGAACTCTCAACTCTCTACAGCTTGTATGCCAAGACCAGCTTTAGGTAGGTAACAGTTAAGCTATACTCCTAAATAAGCACACCTCTTCCAGCTAAGTTGGAAATTGTCTTATAGTTTGGAGATAAGAGGGTTGTATTATGTACTATTGGGGAAAGCAAAAACAGGTTGTCGATTCACTAAATGTCAGTGTAGTGAAGCCTCTCCGTTGACATTCATTTCAATCAAAACAGCCCCTGGTCTTATTCCCTGCATACTGCCAAAAAGTGAAGGCACAAGCAGTAGTCGTTACTTTTTGGCTAAAGTTTCCAGGCATTTTGTTCTGCTTTGTTCTGCCCCTTACAAAAATGGGAGCTAGTCGAAAAATATTGAATAATTACAAATTCACTTTATCACCAAAGCACTCTCTAATTGCTGATTTTAGTAGCCTGGGCCCGCCCATACTTCCTTTGATGCTACATTCATTTCGTGAGCAAAGTTAGTCTGGCCAAGCTGCTGTTTAAGAGCATTTTTGTTCCCCAAAAAGTGGGAACCAATGAGAAATGAGCTCCCCACCCCATACCCCGCCCCCCAGAAGGCTGGTAGTAAGGTAGCTTCGCCAGACTAAGGGTGTACTCACACTAGGCACTTTGAACCGTGCCCGAGCGCGTTTGACCACCAAAGCGCGGTTCGTTTGACTAATG